>PVKA01011803.1:26954-59809 GCA_004027165.1 Ctenomys sociabilis | reverse complement strand
CCCATGGTCAGCGAGGCTCCAGCTCGTCCAGGACGCCTGGGCCAACGCAGCTGGACACAGAACACAGAAGCAGGCCTGCCCAGGGACAGCTGTGGCTTCAGAGGCTGACACAGGGCCGGGTCTTGGTGCTGGATATGCCTGAAGCCTCTCTGTCCTGGGCAGTGGAGGGGAACACGGGGAGTGCTCCAAGGCAAGAGGGCGTTGTGCCAGTCTGAGGGGGCGTGAAAGCCCCTTGTGACAGCCCCAGGGATGGGGCCGGCTCTTTCTCTGGATCTCAGAGCTGCTCTTGTGGGGCCTGGAAGGGTGGGGAGAGCAGACCTGTCCTGCGTCAGCTGTGCAGCTGACATCCTGGGGCTGGGGTTTCTCCTGGGAGTCTGAGGGGCTTGGAGGAGCCCTGAGGGAGCTCTCAGCGCTTGCTGTGGCCCAAGGGCCCAGGTCCCCTCCAGTGAAGTGTGAATGGTGAGGAATCTGCCTCGCTAACTTTGCTCAGCTACCAGGGGAAAAAAAGGGGTAGGTTACAAGCAACTTTGCCCCTTTGCCATTTTTTGAACTTTATAACTAATTTTGATGACACAGTTAACAGAGGGCTGCACTTTCAGGACCTGCTCAGAGTTCGGAAAGATAGCTAGGAGCATCTTGCTGCATTCATTCATAAGATGGAAGGGCTTATGTCAGATTGAGCCAGACAGAGAACACAACCTGGAGGTGGGGGCAGACCCCCAAACTCCACGGGAAATGTGCTTCCAATACAGAGTGTGTATCACTTTCTGTTTCAGGGCAAGGGTGGGGCAGGGCCATCTCAGACCTTCAGGGTTCCACAAACATCGCCTTGGGGCCCTTTCTCAGGATGTCTTGTAGGGAAGAGAAGCCCCCTAATGAGAGATGGAGTGGGGGTGTCGTGGAACCCCAGACACAGGATGTGGAGAAGGAAGTCCCCAGGATGGATCTGGTACCATGAGGGAAATATCCAGACTGTGTCTCTGGAGCAGAGGTATGGAGCAGTCCTTCCCAGGACGTTGCCAAGAAAGCCGAAAAACCATCCCCAACCCGAAGATGGGATCACAGCAATCGGTGGGTGTCCCAGTTACTTTTCTCTTGTTTCTGTGACAAAATACCCAACACCCAAAACTGAGGAAGGAAAGGTTTATTTAGCGCACAGTTTGTGAAGGTTTCAGTCTATATGTGGCTGGCTGCAAAGCAGAGTGGCACATGGCAGAGAGCAGCGGTTCATGGTGGTCGAAGACAGCAAAGAGAAAAAGCAGAAAGGAGAAGCAGCGGAAGCCAGGGCAGAGACAAGCCTCTCTCCTCCCTCTATTGACTTCAGACCAGCTAGCCCAGGCTGGGTGTCGCACTCCCGCTCATAATCCCAGCCTTGGATCCTGAATTAATCGCATACTCTGGACTGCATGAGGCACTGGGCAGCTACACACAAACCGTAACACTGGGTTATGGGCCAGGCAGAGGATTTTGGGATGGCTATCAATGGCTACAGAGAAAACAAAGGAAGTTGGGGGAAGACCAAGTATTTCTAGGAAAAATAACAAAGCTGTAGGGGCAAGGCAGCTGTAAGTCTACACCACGTGTGTCAACGGTGGACACTTTCTGCCTTGTGGGATGGGCACCGCGTGAAGTCCAGAGCAGACGACCTGGATGGTGGGTGGGAAACTGCGTGAGAGGTGTAGTCAAAGAACTGGATAGTTGTTGTTTTATAGCAGAAAGACTGGGGATAGGGAAGGCTTAAAATATAGAATAAACTAGTAGCAACATAGACACAAAACTTTATTTAGAAATACAGAGATAACAAGATCCGCCAAAGATAATAATGTGGTGATGACTGGGGATCCGAAAATCAGCCATGGGGATGGCGGTGCTCGGCGAGCTCCCCGTGAGCCTCGGTGTGCTCCTCGGGAGGGGCCGTTCTGTGCCCTCACTCTGGTTCAGAGCAGGGATTTCTGCTCAGTCTTCCATTAGATGAAAAGGTAGATGGCTTCTTGCCCCTGCCAGTCTTCTGTAGAGTTCTACTATTCATTATTTCTTGATTTCAGTTGTGTGTGTTTTTGAGTTCTGAACTTTCCATTCAGTTCATTACATTTTCTGTTTCTTTGCTGGAACTTTCCATGACCTCACCAAGACTTGGTGTATTTCCATTGTTTTCTGGAGCATTGTAATCGCACACTGATATGTTCTGAGAGAAGCACGCCTCTGCATTACCTTGGTATTGGCAGCTGTAGCTTGTCTTTCCTAACACAAGTTAAAATTTTCCTGGCTCTTGGTAAGATGAGCAATTTTCAAAGGAAACCTTGACACATGTTAAGTATTTGTGAGGAGATCTGGATCCTATCTAAATCTTTGGTGTGCATGTATGTACCTTCTTTCATGTCATACTGGTGGGCTTGGGTGACCCCTCATCATTGCCAAGTTGGGCTGCAAGTCTTGGTGCCCCATTTGGTTCCATTGAGGGTGAGAGGGCCCCTCAGTATTGCTGGCCAGGGCTGGGGGTTCTGCTTCCCACTAAGCCTCTCTGATGGCACTATGGGATGGAGACCCAGGGCTATGTCACAGGCTCTTCCTTTGGCTTCCTCTGACATCACAGGGTTGGGGAGTTGGGTCCTTATTGCATCAGGCAAGACAGGAAGTGTGGGCTCCTCACTCCACCTTCTCTGTCACTATCTCAGTGGGGACTTTGTTGGTCTCTACTGCTGGGTGGAGATGGAAGGGTGTGGAGAGGGAAGGATGGTGCTGAGGATTTTCTGCATCTATCTGGAATTAGATGGCTATTGTCTAAGAGTTTTCTGTATTGCTAGGCCACCTGCTTCTGGCTGTTCAGCTAAAAAATCAAGCTTCTCTCTGAGTTTTCTTTAGTTTGGGCCTAATACCACTGCCAGGCCTCTGGCTTCCCCAGTACCCAGCCGATATTACAAAAGGCAGAGAGAAAACTCAGGAAACTTACTAGCAAGGTGTTGTTCCTGTCCTGATCCTTACTGTCTGCCCTCTTCTTGTCACCTGCCATGTGAGTTTCATACCTAATTCCTGGCAAGTTTAGCTGTATTTAGCATGAAGACCAGGGAAAAGCAGTCTACTCTATCTTTCCAGAAAAAAGTCAGAATACCATTCTGGTCCTTCTTTTGCCTTGCCTGGAACAGGGCTCCTGCCATGGCTTCAGCTCGGAAGGAGAGCACCTTGGGTATCTACCTTGCTTAGGTGACTCCGCCTTGGCTTCCTGCTTCATTTTCTCCTCTTCCCCAGACTGCCAGTGACCTTCATTTACTTCTGTATCTGCCACTGGCCCCCATTTCTTCTGTCACCTTGGAATTGATTCTTGCTGTGTTTTATTGTGTGTGTGTGTGTGTGTGTGTGTATGTATTCTTTGTTTGTTTTGTTTTATTTTTATATAGGGTCTCACTAGACAGCTCAGATTTGTAATAATCCTCCTGTTTTCAGCCTCCCCAGCACTGGGATTACAGGTGTGAGCCACCACACCCCAGTGGCCAGCTCAGTGTGCCTGGGGACAGGGATCGGACCTATCCCTGTGTTTGCTAAGCAGATGCTTAGTCTGCTGAGCTATCTTACTGGCCCTTCTTTCTGTTTTTTAAAGATCAGAAAGGTTTCCATTTTACTGCCTGTAGCTTGATTTACATAAAGTTCTGAACATTTTTATTATAATCTGATAGCTTTTCAAAGTTGCCTGTCAAAGGCTTTCCCTATTTAGCAAGACCCATAAGGGTGTCTGTTTACCCACAGCTCAGGAGCTCTGCTCTACCCATCTGATAAGTGAATTTAATAGCCATTTTCATTTGTCTGATTAAAAATCAAATCCTCATCTTTTCATATGTTTATTGGTTATTTGCATCTCTCTCTTCTGAAAACTATCTATTCATATCCTTTGGCCTCTTTTTCCCCATCGAGTGATTTGTATTTTTCCTATTGCCATACAGCTTGCTGATTTAGTCCTTTGTTGTGGGTGAGCTGGATAGCTCTTTCTCATCTTTGTTTACACCATCCTTTGTTCTGCAGAAGGCATAAGTTCTGATGCATTCAATTTGGAAAGAAAGCTAACTTTAAGGGAATCAACCAAAGAAAATGTACCGGATTGTGTGACTGAATGGGCCAGCACTGAGGTTTTGGGGCAGGTAGAGTTGGGGTCACACGGGGTCGGGGGCATTGACTTGGCTCAGCTCTTCTGTAGGGTGGTGCTGTCCTAGGACTTGGCCGTGTGGTCCAGCTCCCAAGACCTCTGCTTACAAGGTTGAATATAGCTAACAAGATCTTGTCTAAAAGTAGCTTCGTTATAAGGAAATTCTTTTTTTTCCTACAAGGCTCCTGAAGGTAGATAGCTCTGAGAGAGATTGAGTACCTCTAGGTGTCAGAGCTCTGAGTCTATTTCTTTCATCCCTTGCTTGTGAAAAATGACTGCCATGAGGAGCCCGTAGCAGCAGCCAGTGAAGATTGGAAAGGTGCCTTCTTGTCAGGCACCTCTCATTTCGCCAGACGAGATGTATCTCTCCCAGAGCCCCCTCACACCCACCCCTGTACCCCAATAGATACTCCTTAAGGCTCCCAGGCCAGGGCCAGGTCAGGTGACTCAGTCAAGTTGCAAAGGAGGATGGGAAAACAGGAACAGTTCTCAGCCTCTGGCCTGGGAGGCTCAGCAGTGGTCATGTGGATGCCCAGCAGTGCCTGCCCCAGGAGCGTGGCTCAAGAGACAGTGTTCATCCTTCTGGGGACAGTTCCTGTCACCTGCTGTTTGCCATCTTCCTCTGGATCTGAGAATCGACCTGCTGATTGGCCAGACCAGATCACGTGCTCCTCCTTGGGCTAGACGCAGAGCTCATCCTGACCCCATGAAGGGCCGGGGAGGGCAGTGGATTGTTTCTCCGGATGGTCACCAGAAGCTGCAGAAGCGTGAGGTGGCCGTCCGAGGAGGTTGCACTACAGAAGGCACAGGAATGGGTAGCAATCATTATTGGTGTCACGTCAATTTCTGAGAATGAATTTCCAGCTAATGCTGGACAAATGCTATCTTTCTGGCCATGCTCTAGTCCTCCTGTCAGTGAACCATAAAAGGGACTTGTAAATGAGCTATTTTTCTTCCTTTCTGCACTACCCGTGCCTGCCCACACCCAGCCATGCCTGTAATTGCCCACTTTGAAATGATGGCCATTTAAGTGGGGATTCAGGGGACCCTCGCCTGATTGGTGTCACCCTGGCCAAGCTGAATGCCCAATAAGCACACCACAGACGTTTTAAGGGTCGCGTTTCCCCCACCTCTGGAGGTCCAGGGGTCGTTGTGAAGGTCAACAATGATTCCTCTGTTCTGGTCCAAATGTCCATTTCTACTGTCCTAACCAGAGCTCACCTAACCTTGGCTCATGCTCCCCACATACCATTACCAGCTCTGGAAGAATCAGAGCTGCACAAAGGCTGAAAATGACTGCCTTCTAGAATAGACTCAGCTCAGAATGTTCATAGCTTTAAAGCAACTTGGCAGTTTGTCTATAACTTGTCTCGTGGCCCGAAAGGCGAAGAAAACTTGCCCGTATTCATTAGTGATTAATTGATCTGCTGCTGGAGCTCAGTGAACCTTTGTGACCCCTGAGAGACCAGCTCAGACCTGAGCAATCAAACCAGCTGTTAAGAACCCCCTGTCCGTGGGCCTGCTCCTCCTCGGGGTTCCTGGGGAGAGAAAACTGTGGCAAAAGAAAGGTTTTAGGAGTGAAAGCAGAACTTGCAGTTAGGCTTGGGTGACGATTGGGAAGACTGAAAACTGGTCATTCCTCTTGTTTGTGACTTTTTCTTCCCGGGTAAAATACAAGGGAACAAAATGCAAGGTGTCACTGGAGCTCTGGGATGAGACCCCCTCCGCTGTGTGTCGCAGCTCGACGCAGAGCAGAGGGCACTTGATCATGGTGAGGCACATGCACACATGCAGCGAACAGAGGGCCCTGGAGTTCTGCCTCAGCAAGGGGGCCTCCAGGGTCTTTTAGGTTGACAAACCCAATGCGCACTGCCCCCAGGTCAGCCATAAACTATGGTTCTGCCTACTTCAATTAAAGGATAGGCTGGGGACAATTCACTTCAACTACCTGGAGCTTTCTATTAAATGGGGGGAGAAAGATTAGATAAACCCAGACACTTCAGAAGTTTCAAATGCAAGAGTGTTTAGCAGGAGATTTATTCTTTTCAGAAAGACAATATCATTGTGTAGGATACAGCTTTTGTTTAAAAGCCAACTTCGAGCAACACCTGCCTCAAGGAGCAGCTGGGGAAGTGTTCATTGCAGCACTCTGCGTTACAGGCGACCAGGCAGATGTGCATCCTTAGGACAGATATAAGTGCCACAGGAGCAAATGCCGCCAAACCCCAGGGGCACAAACAGTGAAGGCGCTTGTTTTCTGGCTCGGTCCGTTAGGCTCTGCCCCTTTATCCCTGCCAGGGACACTGACTGAGGGCCATTCCTTCCTGCTCCCATGAGGGTCCGGGCAGGACAAAGGATGCCTGGCAAATCAGGCTCTTGATCTGCCTGGAAGCAACTCCTGGAAAGCAGGGGAGTGACCGTGCTCACTTCCAGTCCAGCGCTGTGGCCTCCGTGGCCTCTTCCATGGCGCAGGTGAGTGTGCACCGGGCAGAGCCCTTCTCTGGAAAGCACCGCGGTGCGAAAGCCTACGCCCTCCATCTCCTGTGAGTTAGGGACCCCCGATGGCTTCCCAGGTCAGACGCGCTTCTTATGACGGCTGCTCTGCTTTATAGGCCAGGGAGGCCGGGGAGCAGCCGGCCAGGGGGCACCGCTGTAGGAGAGGGGCAGCAGGACGGCAACCCAGCACCCCAACCCACCATTCTCTAGAGAGTAGCAGGCTGAGCAAGTTGGATGCCCTCTGCCCTATTTTTCATCGTCTGCATCCTAAACCGTTGGATGTCCGTGTTAATTTTCTTTATTGCTGTTAGCTTTCCTTCCAATTATGCAAATGCTCTGATACAGCAGCTCCTTCTGACTCAGACCCCATCCCTGGCTGACAGTTGGTGCTGTGCATCTTGGCTGTGACCGTCAAAGCAGCGACTCCTCTTGCTGGCCTCCTTTCTACAGAGTGCACGGGGCTCCAGGACTGAACAGGCATCTGGGGCCCAGGAGCGGCTGTGGTTGCTGAGCAGGTGAAGAAACACTAATTAAAACAACACACACCGAGGCTGGAGCTCTGTGCTTGATTAGTTTCTTCAGAGAGCTAAAGGATGCCAAGGAAAGGCTTTATGGTCCTCTGCTGTTTGGGCTTTTGCTCTATCTGGACCCACTGAGGTTCCTGGCTTGCATTTCATTTGGTGTTTAGGGTTCCAGGCTGTGACCTCTTTTCTTTGGTTTCCAGGCTAACCCCTCAATCATTTAAGAAAGTATCGAGTGTGTATTATGCTCCAGGTTCTTTCCTAGGCTCAATGTCTAAAGCAGAGCATCAGAAATGAAGGGCCTGACACGTGGAGCTCCTGTTTTGCTCAGGCAATATCAGAAAACAGAGAAAATGTATCTGGTACATACTCTACATACTCAAAGTAACTGATACAAAGTAAGAAAATAAAGCAGGGTGTAATTAGGGTGCAGGGGGTGCAGCCCCAAAGGGGTTCTGCAGAAGACACTGCCATGGAGTGAAAACCTGAAGCTCCTGAGGGGAGGAAGCTGGTTGTTATCTGGGGGAGAATGCTGAGGGCAGAGGACATGGCAAGTGTAGAGGCCTTGTGGTGGGAACGCATTTGAACATCAGCCAGCGATCACAGCAAAGTGTAGGGAGGGAAAAATCCAGATATGGCCATAGAGGTGAGGACAGCTGGCCATGAGGGGACCTCACGAATACACGTGATGAGGTGAGGTTTATCCAAGCGAGGCAGGAGGGCTATGGAGAGTTGGGGCAGAGGCATGACATGGTCTGATTTACACCTAATTAAAGGACCAGTATGAACACTCTGGTAAGAATAGACCAAGGAAGGGGTGAGGGCACAGCCGGGTACAGATCCCAGAAGACCAGTCAGGACAGAGCATGCCCGTGGCTGGGACCACACTGTAGCAGCGGGGTGAGGAGATGGGTGAAGCTGGGTGAACTTTTAACATAGCACCGTATTTCCCAAATAGATCGGGTGCATCATATGCATCTCATGGCGGTGCCAAAGACGCTGGTCCAAACAACTCTAATTTTGAGCTGTGAGAGCCCAGCAGAACTTTATTGGAAACATTAAGATTCCTAAAGAATGAATTTCGTGTTCAAGGGAGCAAAGACACTGTCTCTTGCTCTGTGATTTCTTAAAAAAAAAAAAATTTACAGTATGTCATTTATGTCTGATGGATTTGTTGTTTATAAGGATTCCAAATTGTCATCTTCCATTTAATACAACACAAAAAAGAAAATTTTCTGTAACATCATCAGTATCTTTTTAGCTCATTGTTTTGGTGGAGGGGGGCTATAGTATAAGAGAATTGGCTACAACAATTTGTGGAAAAGCACACAAATAGGCCAGGAATTGCTTGGCCTAATAGACTTCAACTTGAATTAGATGTAAGACAGATGAGTCGAATCGGGCTGTTGTGCAGCAGAAAGAATTGCAGCGTCAGATGGAGCAATAAAAGGGCAGAGCCCGAGCAGAAACATGTGTTCTGCAGATATTAGCTGTAAGGACGAGCCCTTCTCTTGTTGATGGTCTCATTATGAAATACAGTATTATCCCAAGAAGGGAAACAAGGCCACTAACTGTCAGATGGCAAGGTGCTCGACACTTCATCAAGTCCCTCTGACACAGCTTGAACTGCTCGGGAAGGCACGGGGAAACTGCTCCTCCCCAGTGCCAGGCTGGCGAGGTCCCGGCAGTGGCGCTGGTGGCATGGCTCTGTGACCTCACCATTCTGCAAGGGGCAGCAGGTCATCCGTTCGATGTCAGGTGTCTTTCCAAAATATCTATCGGTTAATAAATCCCAATAAAATCATGGTGGATTCCAGCACTTCGGGCAGCCAGATGGGCTGGCAGTGGGGAGGGTCCCCCAGGAAGCGTTGTACCTTCTCTGGCATGTTTTATGGGCTGGCACGTTTTCTCCTCCCCGAGTGTGACTAGAGAAACCTGGTGGGGCTATTAAATTTATAGGTTCCGGATGTCTTTTTAACGTAGGTGGTTTTGATTATATTGATGGATCATTTTCGCTTACCTTCTAGGGAAAACTTCAAATGCTTGGTCGTGTTCTGAGCTGGTGAGGGGCTGGAAAGCCGGCATTCCGCACGCTGCCGGCGGAATGCACCAGTGCTGCCGCTGCTGTGAGGGGCGTTGGGGGGTCCCTGCAACAGGACAGGCGCGTTCCGCCTTTGTCCCACTCCTGGGGATGTATGTTGCAGGCATCTGTGTACAAATACTTATGCTCGAGGTTATATATCACAGCATTGTTTGTGGGAATCAAAGATTGGAAACGGTCCAAGCATCCCTCTGGAGGAGACTGATTAAAATAAAACCTAAACCAAAGGAAAACTAAGGAATACTGGAAAATACTGAAATAAATAAGTACAGATAGGGGTTGACAGAGTAATTACTGTCGCATGTATGCCAGTCTGGGGTGTGATTTAAGTCAAGTGCATAGCCGTATATGTAGGACGTGCTTTTGTGTGCGAATGGGAAGCGTGTAAGGTGATGGAAATTTATATCGCTTATATTTGCATAAAGAAGCAATGAAGGCTGTACTGGAAACTAATGAAGCGGGCACTTAAGGGGCAGGGAGTGGAGTGCTCATATGGGAAGGAGCCCATGTAATGTTTGATATTATCTTGATTTTTGAGCCATCTGAATGTGTTGCCTGGCAAAAATTTAGGCAGATAGTTTATAAATGGGCACTTTTCTATTTTGGAGTCAAGGTCCATGTTAGGGCCATAGATACAGCAGGGGTCAGTAGAGAGCAGAACCAGGCAAGCTTTGTGCTTTCATAAACCAGGAAACACTGAAAAACATGACTATATCATCAGCCCCTTGTTATGGCCATTGCTGACCCGCTGACCAGCCCACAGAATGGTCAGATGGCCCTGGTGTTGTGCAGGGTTGTCTGTCCAGAAAGCCTTTTATGAGAGGCCTCAGGGAGAAAAGTCACGGCCACCTTTCAATTTCAGAAGGAGAACTGCTGATCCACAGCCAAGGCAACTTCCCCTGCACAAAGAGCAGACCTGTGCTAGTGCAGATGAATGGAAGGGTTCAATGGAGAGAGAGGCACTGTGTTCTTGATCAGAGGTGAGGGGTTTCCAATCGAAGGATCTATGGCTGAAATTCTAGAAGGAGCAACAGGAAGCAGCGGACATATGGAGCATGGTAAGTCTGCCCACCATAGGCAGTTTTAGTCTTGGGGGCACCTGTGGGTGCCAGGCAGGAAGGAGGCCCAGCCCATTGCTCTGAAGACAGGACAGTATTCAAAGGGCCACTGAGCAGGAGGCGGCCTCTATGGGTCTCTCTGCATCTTGTGCCACAGTTGTGGGCTTAGGATGCTGTCCTTGGGGTGCGCCCTCTGTGTGTTTCAGAGTCCTTCACCCTGGTGCCAGGGTTTAGGGAAAGCACACACCTAATCTAAGCCAGGACAGTCCTGAATTTTTGCTCCCCTAGTTATGCTTCTTCTTCTTTTCAGTGCTGGGGACAGAACTCAGGGCCTTGCACCTGATAGGCAAGTGCCTTTTTTTAATAATTAATAGCAGCCCCTTCCAACCTTTGAGGTGACCCAGTTTGAAAAACAAGCTGTTTTGCCCATCTGTCAGCAAATCGCAGGGTCAGTCTCCAGCCAGTGGAAGCAAAAGAACTGCATTTCAGAAATACTTTGTCTTTTAGAAGCTTTATCAACAAAGGGATCTCTTGTTCCATGGAGAAAAGTCAGTCAAAAGTTTGCCTTGGACCATCCAGGTTTTTGTCAGTTGATTATTCATCATGGATCTTTGTGAGCATGTAGGATTCAATAGTAAGTTAAGTAAGCTGTGACACCCTGCTGGAGTTGGTGCACAGATGAGGCCGTCAGGATATCTTGCTATGGTTTCATGCTTGGGAACCTGCTCAGGGAAATAGCCCCAGCGCCATGTGGCATCTCCTGAGATTCTCAAAGAGAAAAGGGCCTTATTTTCCAGTGTCTCTCACAAAAGACTGGTGATTGATTCCATGGGACAAGAGATCCCTTTGTTGATAAAGTTTCTAAGAGGTAAAGTATTTCTGAAATGCAGTTCTTCTGCTTCTATTATCTGGAGAGTGACCCTGTGATTTACTGACAGGTGGGCAAGACAGCTTGTTGTTCAAACTGGGTCACCTCGAAGGTTGGAAGGGGCTTCTATTAATCATTGAAAAGGTAGGGGATGGACCACTTGCCTATCATGTACAAGGCTCTGAGTTCTGTCCCCAGCACTGAAAAGAAGAAGCATAACTAGGGGAGCAAAAATTCAGGACTGCCTTGGCCTAGATCAGGTGTGTTCTTTCCCTGAACCCTCAGGGTCTCCTAGCACCAGGGCATGTATTACTTTCCCCTAGACCCAAGACTGGTCCAAGTTGGAAAGAGTAGGACCTCAAAGATGCTTGAGGCAGAAGGACTGGGTAGATGGCCAGGAAGTCCAACCCTCTGCCTCAAGTGTGCGGAATGTGCATAGAGTTTTGTTTTGGTCCTAGGACAGAACCAAATCCCTGTTGTGTCCTGTTATCTGGTAACTTCTGTATGCTTTCACTCCACCACATAAACAAATCTCAATTCTAATAAATCTAAAGTTTCCTTCCATTTCTTGATTTCATGACCTTTTGACAAATGCATACACTTGCAAATTTTCTGGGAGTTGACTTGTATCAATCTTAGAAAAAATAATGAAATCTTCAAGGTTTAGTATGTATGCTGATATGTCCCTCAGCAGGGGAGGCAAATAAAAATATATTTATTTAAAAAATTTGATGATCAGGAAATTACTTTTGGGATGAGTTTTCTAGTTACTGACTTTAAGGGAGGATTTGTTAGCACAGTGAAGTGAAAATGATGTATTATAATTTGACATTTTTCATGCAAATGGAAAAGTAGCAGAAATATCTGTCATCTTTGTTCTAAAAGGAACCTACCTAGAAATAAGAGAGGTAACACACTGTCACATCACGGGGTGGCTGGGTACGGTTGCTTGAAAACTAGGCACAAAACCTGAAAACTTGTTTTGGCTCAGAGAAGTACAGGCATGTGCCTGGGAGCTCACAGTCTGCAAGAGAAGGACCTAGAGTCTAACCCTGGCGGCTCTGCGGGGGCCCCCTCACCCTGCTCTGCAGAGGACCTGGCGCCAAGGGAGCTTGGCTGAGGGTTGTCTCCTGGATTAACTCCATTTAAATGTAAGATGTTTTGAAGGCTGGGAGGAGAGGAGACATAACAGCTACAGAGCCCTTCCACCTTGCAGGCATGGCTCAGCTGTCTGATTTAAAGCCATATGTTAATTAATTAACAGAGCCCACAGGAGGACAAGAGGACTGTGTGTTGTTGACCACAAATGCCTGAAAGGCATAGGAGCGCATTTCATTTTGTACATCTTTGGTTCAGTGGCTCCCTTAATTCAGGGTGGCCTTGGCCCCAGCTACAAGTTTTCTAGTGCTGCTGCTCAAGGTTAGAAGCCAGTGCCCTAATGCTACTTTAGAGGAGAGGTTAAGCCCTGGAATTTTATTCTCACTTCAGCTGCCACCTGCCACTGATTGCCAGCCAACTTTTCCACTCCACTTAGAAGGTTTCTGAGGTGCTTTGCAAAGAGAAGTGAAAATGTGTGTGGGAATCCCCAGGAGCACTGGGGCCACCAAGCTTCTGTGCCAGTGCCCATGTTGCAAATGATATTAAAGCAGTCCTAGAGGGGAGGCACTGGCTCAGGCGACAGAGTGGCTTGGAGCCATACAGGGCAGCAGGTTGGCCCTTTACTGGCCCCATTCTCTTCTCTCTGTGCTTTGGTCTTGGCCATGTGACTTCCTTGGACTCATGGGATAGACTGTAGACATGAGGGCAATGCCTGGCTCCTGCCCTTACGGCATGGACTGAGAAGGAATGGTTCTGAGCATCCCCAAACCCAAGCTGGGGCCTGTGGAGCTGAGTCTGACCTGAACTCTGAGTCAGAGGCATGTGATTGGGCTATATACTCACTCAAGAAAAAAAAAAAAAAAAAAAAAAAACATGCATTTTTGGTAGTGGGAGCAGTATTGAAGATTCAACCCAGGATGCTTTGACCCTGAGCCACACTCCCAGCCCTTTTTCTTTTTCTTTTGAGAAAAAGTTTTATTAAATTACCAACGCTGACCTTGAACTTGAGATCCTTCTGCCCCAACCTCCTAAGGAGCTGGGATTACAGGCGTTTGCTGCCATGCCATATTTATTTTTTAAAAACCATGGGAATTCTGGGAATGTTTGTTACAGAGTGTTGTTGCCTATGTGTCCCTCTTGGGACCTATCACAGAGGCTGGGAAGAGTGAACTAGGAGTCTGAACTGAGACCACTATTTTCAACACTGGTGCTGAGTGTTGAAAATAGTGCTTTTGAGTGTGGGCTGGGGATTGAGTCCTGGGACTATAAAAGGGGGTCATAATTTCATTCAGAATTATGTAAATGCATGCTGAAGTAATACCAGCTACATCAAGTATATGCTATTTTAGTAGTTTATTTTATAATAAGGACAACTGGACAATTTTAATGCTCTGCCTATAATTTTGTAATCTTCACCCTTCACCTACTGACTCACTTATGGGAACAAAAGCAATCAGAACTCCTTTGATTCTTGAGGCTGTGGTTCATGATCAATTGTCCAGGCTCCAATGCAGAAAACATTTTGTCTTCCTTCCCTTTCCTATTTGTTAAAAAGATTGGAATAAAACACGCATCACGCTATGCATGACAGCAGTTGTTTAGCTCCCATAATTCCCAAATGGTACCGGGCACCTTAGTTTCACAGGTCATTCTTCCTGTCATTCCACTTGAAATAGACCTTGAAAAGTGCACACTTGGCCATTTTCAAGTTTAAATCTCCACTGACAGAACCATTAAAGTGTCTGTCCCCACTGTCAGGGCTTTTGAATGCTCCCTTCTCTTTCACAATATGCAAGTTTGGGGCCTTCATTCCTGTTGCTGAAGTCAGCGGCTGTCAGAGCAGTAGCAATTCTGGGTTTTCGTGAGGAGGGTCTGAGAGCCCGTCCTCACCAGGCGGTGAGTTTGGAGGAAGTCGTAGGCATTCACTGTGCCTGCAGACAGCAGATCAGGCTGCAGGATGGTGGGCTCCCTGTACGGGACAGGTAAGGTTATACTGCAACAGCAAACAACACTGAGTCACCTTGGCTTTGCCCAACAAAGTCATCCTGTGCATCTCACGTGGGATGTTAGCAGGCCTTGTTCATTTCTTCCCTCTGAGGTCAAGGCAGGCGGAGGCCTCACCATATCTCAGTGTCACCACTCCTCTGCATGCTCCCGTCTTATACTGGCTCTCTGACTATTCTTCCTGGAAACACCACATGTCATATCCTCTTGCACCTCCTTGGCTAAGCAAGACCATACGTCCACACACAACTGCAAAGGGCAGGATGTCCCTGCTGAGGGGGTGAGGAGGGGAGCTAGAGTGCCGGAGACAGTGCTGATGTCTACCCTGGTGAGGATTTGTTACAAAAAGGAAGGAATTGATGTGACCGTTCTATCTCACATTTGCATCTCAGCAAATGATTAGGTTTCTAAGTGGATGGGTTAAAGAGAATTATCATTTGAGGAAAGACACTTTTGAACCCAGTCTATAATTTAGCTTCATCTGCAGGGAGGCCTCCTCATCCATCTTCCAGGCTCTGAGCCAGATGAGTCATTTTCCTTGCCTGTTACTCAGTTTCCATGGTGCCCTAAATGGGCCACAACCAAACAACAGTCCCAGCCAGGATGTGGGCTGAGGAGATCCAGACTTTTCTGCATGCTTGACACAGCCACCCCCAGCCAGTGGGCATCTGTGGGAGGCTGAAGCCACTTGGAATCGGGTGAGTAACTCGTCCTCACTGGAGAAAAGAGCAGGACACTTGAGTCCCCAGAACACTCATGGGAAGGTTGCTGTCATTGCAAGGTGAGGGTTGGGGAATGATTGTAACCCCTGTGGAAGGAGCCTGGCCCATCCCGGGTGGGCTGAGCCAAGACCAGAGGGGTAAAGAGCTGAAGGATATCGTCAGGTGTCTGTGGGTCATCAGGAGCCGCTCAGCTCTAGACAAGTTCTTTCTCCATAATGGGGAGGGAGTAGAGAGAAGAGAAATTCAACTTCAATGCTACCGTCCTCTTCGGCACTCTATAAAATTGCCACTTAGGAAAAAAAAAAAGAAAAGACACAATTCCATTAAAAAGTAAGGGATGCTTTGCCTGAAATGTCACACTTCTCTATGAGTTTGAGGCCAGCAAAGTAACTCACAACTATAGTGTGAATAAGAGCTGTTTTCAGGAGAGAAATGTTTTCTAAAATAGGGAAATAGAAGAACACGCTGTCTATCAATTACTTATAATTTAGTCTAACAACTCTCCAAAATTAGGCAGAAACAGGGTGGTAGGCAATTTCTAAAAGGGCTCTCAGTAACCCCCTCCTCCTGATGTCCTGTCCTTGTGTGATTGTCCCCTCATAAGGGCAGACTGGATGAGGAGACTGGCTTCTAACAAACAGAAGGCAAAAGTTGGGAGGCTGAGGCAAGTCGAAGGCCAAGACGGGATGAATTGCCACCTTCCAACTGGAACACTGAGAAGAGAGAGGAGGATCTAGAGACCAGAAGACTCCAGTCAGGGCCAGAGGAATCCCAAGAGCCTCTGCGTCTAGCTGGGCCTGGAACCAACAAGTTACCTCAAGTCACAAATTCCCTGAATTTAAAGCTGTTTAACTCAGGTCTTCTGTTGCATACAGTGCAGAGTCCTGATAAAACCTATCTACATGAATTGCTTCATGATGCTTAATACAAGTTTTGAGAAAGTGTCCTTAGGTGGTTCTGTCATCATGTGACCATCATACAGTGCACTTACCCAAACTAAAATGGCCATGGCATTGCTAGTCAATATAATCCTACAGAGCCATCATATATATGATCCATTGTTGGCCCCAATATCATGGGGCCATGGCATGACCGAGTATGGTTTTACTTTATCACTAACCAGTCTCCAGGTTCAGTTTTAGTTTTTCCAGGAAGAGTCATCACATTATCAGGCCTCTGCCTTTTTGTCTCCTAAAAGTGAACTCCTGTACCTTTAAGACTGAGCCTTCACATACTTCAGGTGGTTCCAATTAGACCTATGGCTTAGGAAACTGATGGAAGAATGGAAGCCAGAACCACTGGAATGTGATGTGATGACGCGTCCTCCAAGAATTTTCCAGGAGGAGCTGTACTTGCTGAGGGTGCTGATGCTGGAGCCAGGGCTCTGGTTTCACTCAGTTTAATGCTGCGAGATCCTTGATCCGCTAAGGCCTTGGACAGATGAGGAGAAGATTACATACATGGGACAAAGACCATCTTTCTGTTCATGGGAGACTTAATTGCCTTAGCTGGTGTTCCGGTGTTGCTGTTTTTGGTGGTGCTGAGTTAGAAGACTGGATTCTCACCAGCCTTGGATCCACAGATCACAGGCAGCAGGAGATACATTCAGACAGGCAGCATGTGAGTCTCACAGTGAGCTGGATTTCAGGCCTCCTCGTTGGTCAGCTTCTCTGGTTTTGTTGTGCTAATGATGTCTTTTTTCTGGTCTCCATTAGCTGCACTTGGTATTTCTCTTGTTAAGACCCTGCTGTTTACATTCACTTCAAGTAAGTTTTGATGGACACCAGCCTGGCTTATTGACCAGTGTCTCTGACCCTGGGTCACAGTAGAAAATGGGATTTCTGGAAATGCCATGGGGGTCACGGGCTCTAGGATCGGCCCAGTGAGCAGAGACACACTGCTCAAAGGGTGACGGCAGGCAGCAGGAAATGTTGTGGAAGTCATGTTGGCACTGCCCGGAAGCCGGACACCCTCCCAGCCCAGAATACCAGAGTGGCAGCTCACAAGGACTAGGTACCAGTGGCAGGGGTAACAGGCAGGTCCAGCAGAGGGCGGGGTGCATCCTGTGAGAAAGCCTGGTTCCCATAGGCAGTTGCATATAAGTACTTCTCAACTCAGACTTAGCACTAAAGGTGCCGATGATTGTGTTGGTCGGGATGGGCCAGCTTAAGACACAGTACTAAGGAACCCCAACTCACAGCTGCTTGCAGTAAGACAGTTTGATTATCCCAGGCTCTGCATGTCTGCCTCCAGGAGGCCAGGCTTGCTGCACTTCGCAGCACTAGGGGACACGTCACAGGCAAAGCCAGCCACAAGGCTGCATCAGATCCAGGTGGGCAAGGAAGGCGGCCGTGCCAGAATGCAGTGCTTGCACATCCACAGCACAGACCCCGCATGGCCTTACATGCTCGTGCACACCTCTGCTACCTGTGGAGTGAAGCTCGGCGTGTGGTTGAAATTCTTAGCTGGTGAATGTGGCTGTCCCACCACGAAGGATTTTAGAGCCCAGGAAGACTGAGACTCTCATCCATGTTATGCTCAAATAAACAATAAATTGATTACAGTTAAAATTCGAGTGGAAGGGCCGGCCAAATAGCTCAGTGGACTACAGTGCCTGCTTAGGTAGAGTGCAGTGGCTGGGGTTCAAAACCTGGTGTGCTCTGCCAGACCTGCCCCCAGGGTGCACTGGCCTGGTGACTGAGATGGTGTGGTGGTCCCCACACCTATGATCCCAGCTCTTGGGAGGCTGAAAACAGGAGAATCACGCCAAGTCCGGTCTACATAGTGAGACCCTTATAGACCCTGCACCCTGTAGACCCTGTACTAAATACATTAAAAAAAAAAAAAAGTCAAGAGGAACAATGATCTCTGAGCAGAGAACAGAGCAACTAGAATTAGAAGATCAGAAGCCAGCCAGGCATGGTGACATGCACACAGGTCCAGGAGGATTGCAAGTTCAAGCTAAGCCTGGGCAATTTAGTGGCTTAGCAAGATCCTGTCTCAAAATAAGAAATAAAAAAGGACCAGGGCTGTTGCTCAGTGGAAAGCCTCTGGGTTCAAATCCCAGTACCAAACAAACAAACAACCAAAGTCTAACAACAACAACAGCAACCAAAACAACAACAACCAGAAAAATCAATAGTTTTAGCTAGAAAAATGCTTCTTTTGGAAAAAAATAAATTATGAAACACAAGTGTAACTGAGCTTAGTGAAATGCAAGCTCCGTGCTTAGTGGAACCCTAAGAGATGTATGTGGGGCGATTTTGATGCAAAGGCAGCTTGTCACATGGGAGACATACTCTCGATCCGGGGGCTCTTCCCAAATACCAGAGCTTCCGGTGGCCCATGGAGCTGGGATCAACTGTGGGAGAGAGCAGTACCTACGCCAGCAGTGGCCCCTGGGCTGGGGGCAGCGGGGACTTGGCACATCCAGCGGATGCCCTGCCCCTGTGCTCTCAGAATGTGTGTGTCATTTTTAGATTTACTGTGAGCCTGGCTCTCTTAGGGCTTAACATTTTATTATTTTGGATTATCATTGGATTGTCAGGCGCACCCAATTGATGAAAACAATATAAAGAGTGACATGTGGTGCTTTTTCAATACGAAAAGATCATTTATATTGGAAATGCATCGCCGCAAGAGCTCAGTGGAGATCACTCCAGAATCCTGACCGAGGGGCCCCCGAGCACTCTGAGTCGGCCCTGGGTCTGATGCTGAGGAAGCATGCCATGCGTGGGCTTCAGCCGAGTGGAAACCCTGCTTTTCTTTGGCAGCATGGAGGGACAATTGGGAAAAAAAGAAAGGAGAAGAGAATAGGTGTGTTGATCACATTCCCAGCATGCTCTCAGGTGGGCAGGTCCATTTCGGGATGCAATAGTGCACATTATGGGTCCTCTGTGCCCTGAGTTTTGGGCAGGTGTGTGAGCTCCAGGTGTCATTTCCTCCACCTGGGCATCTTTGTTCCAGTCATTAAATCTACGTTCCAGATTCTCTCCCCTCCCCCTCCTCCTTCCTCCCCCCTTTCTCCCTCTGCCCCCCAACCTCCATTCCCCCTTCCCCTTCCTCTCCTTTCCCCTTTTCCTCCTCGGCTGGTAAGCCTCCAAATGGTGTGAAGGTGACCCCTGCAGAGGTCCTTGTCTTATCTGTGTCCTCTTGGCACTGACACTGAAGATGCAGGACAGGAATCGCTGTCCATCTCCCCTGAGCTGCCAGCCCCTCCGGGTGCAGGGAAAGCCTAGTGTCAGGTGCTCCGGACACACCACTGGGTCCCGGCCTTTCGTGAGCCCTCCTCCACAGGACCTCACCTCTCTCTACCCTCCTTCCTGCCATTCTCTGCTCCTCTCCTGTCTTGGTCTAGCCTCCCTCCTTATCTTCTTTCTTCCTAAACATTTCCACAGAATTAAGTCTTGCAAGCTATTTGCATAAAACCATCACAAAGGGGGTAAGAGTGACATTTCTTTATGGACCTGGGTCAATAGCTTTGACGAATGAGGCTGTTGGCAAGGAAAACAAATTGTTAGTGTTATATTGAAATTTCGCTGTGGGTATTAAATATTTGCATGAGGTAACCAAACACTCTAGGGTTTAGGAGATGAATTCCATTCCAAAGCCACTAAAATGAAAAGCCAACTTCAAATTAGGTTTGAAATGGACCTGCCTGTCCTCAGAGATTTTGCGGTGACTAATGGATTAGTCCCCAAGTGGAATGCAAACCTACTTTGATTTCATAGAAGCAACCAAGACTAATAAAGGCAGTGTCTCTGCAGCCCCAAATTGCATGGGCCCCATCACCCCCTATTTAATAGCCCGTACGTCTCTGCTGAGCTTCTTAATTAAGTTGCAATAAGAGGGGGCTCTTATGAAATCCCCAAACACCTGAGTTCTTGGCTTAATATCTCTCACTCGCGACTGTGCCAAGAAGCGGCTTGCCGTGGGCAGCTCAGCAGCCCTTTTCCAAATCTATGCTAGTGCCCCACAAAAAAAAAAAAAAAAAAAAAAAAAAAACAGGCAAAGTAAAATGAAATAATCATCATTTAGTGTTTTGTTTTTATTTATCTAAGATGCACACTCTGAGGAGACACTGAGCGCTGTCCCTCTGCAGCTTCGTGTCAGGGGTCCTGTACCCGTCACCGTGGTCATCATTATGCACACCCGGGTGGGGCGGTGTCATGGCAGGAACCATCCTACAGCCAGCGGCAATCTCACCCAGGTGGGCTCATGTCCTAACACATGCGCTCTTTGTGCTTCTTTTTCATGTGAGGCCCTTGGAAGCCCAAGGGGTCCTGTGGGCAGTGCACCCCAAGCGGGCTCAGCCACGTGGAAGACTCGGTCTGGAGGTGTCGAGCTCTCAGTCGTAACTACAATTCATCATCCACTCACTCACCAAATAGTTACAGCAGGCTGTCATGGAACAATTGTTCAGGTTCTGGGGGAACAGGGATCTATTGTCATATTCTGGGTCAGACTCCCTTGCATCAAATCTTGGTTCCTTTGCAAACTAGGGGACAGTTAATTAATCACAACGTGCACCTGGAAGAGCTATTGTTAAGTTTAGAAGGCAGTAGCTGAGTGGGTGCCGCCTGAGGCTATGGTCTCTCTAGTGCGAGAACCTGAAAGAGTAAATCAGATCCACCATGTACAATAGATACAGTGACATGGGAAGCAACTGTTCAAGGAGAAAGAGAAGGGGCCAGGGAGATGGCTCAGTGGAATAAGTGCTTCCCTGCCAAGTGCAAGGGCCTGCGTTCAATCCCTGGTTCTGGAAAAAAAAAAAAAAAGAGGAAAGAAAAACTCAGGGGTGGGGAGGGAAGGAAAGAAGGAAGGAAAAAGCAAATGTGTATGTGTGTGTGTGTGTGTATGAAATTTCAGAGTTATGCTATTAATTTCTCTTAGTTCATTGAAAAGAAAGGTTTCTGATAACATCATCTAGACAGTCAAATGCCTATATCTTGTACTCTGAGTAAGTTAAAAATAACAATATGTAATGTATTAACCATTGTTACCCTCCTATAATCTTTTTTTTACAATTTGGTTTTATTATTTCTCTTTAAGAAAATGCCAGAAGAGTTCAAGGAATAGAGCAATAGATACTAATATAACTCCTTTGAAAAGATTTACAGCCAAAATTAAGTATAAAATGAGATTTTAATTATTAATCATTAACCATTGAGAATACATAGATATCTGAAATGCCATAATTTATTAGGGTCACAGGGTAAGGATTAACTCTATTGCCATTGTAAGACCTTAGGTTTCTCTTTATGAAGTGTCATTTTAATCACACAAGAGATACATGAATATATTTTCCTTATTAAAAATAATGAAAACATTAGTATGAGGCTAAAATCTGCTTGGACATCTGGTATCATTCTTCACTAATGTAAAAAGAGAAGCCCAGCTCTTCTCTAACTTAATGCAAAATGGCTGATTTATTGTTCAAACTCACGTTCATTTCAGGGCAGGGGGACGTCTACCCCAGAACGCCCTCGCGCAGACCCTCCACAAAAGGACACATTTGTGAATGTGTCCCAACGGCAAGAAAGCAGCACATGCCCTGGGTTGTAACGGTGTCCTCCCAGAGCCTTGACACCCTCTGCATGCCATACTGATCGCGCGCTGACCCTTCAACCATGGCGCAAAGCAGGCCAGGTTGTACTCCTGACTCCCTGCCACTTAACATCAGGGCCATCTTGAGAGATCACTGTCTACCCCCTCGGGGGGAGGGTGCAAGGGAAATTTTCCTGGGTGAGGTCCCAAGGTTAAAGAACACACATATGGAAGACATCAGCAACAGCAGCAGGTAGCATGGAGTGGGGCAGAGAGCCAAAGCGAAAGCCGCCTGCGTGTTTATTGTATCATTCTTATACAGGTTGTCGTCTCATGCTTACATTCTTACACAAACAGCGCATGTGTTTACCCACCTGTGCTAAGTCATGGTTACTTATCTGTATTCCACTGTGTGTGACCCTGCACTAGACAAGCAGGGTCGTGTCAGGTGTCCTTAGGTGCCCCTGAGCTTTGAAGCAGTCCCCACAATCACAAATTTTACCTCTGTCCAGTTTCCTCATTTGTAAAATGAGAAAAACAATAGAGTACTTATTTCAGAGGATTGCTACGACAAGTACATGACCTTTCAGTATATAAAGGGCTTACAAAAGTGACGGGTATTTATTTACCAGTTGTACTTCTTCACATGAGAAGTACCTATTCATTTCTGATGCCCATTTTGGGATTGGGTCTTTAATTTGGGGAGATCTAATTTTTTTTGGTTCTTTATATATTCTGGATATTAGTCCTTTGAGGAACAGTTGGAAAATATTTTTCCCATTCTGTGAGTTGTCTCTTCACTCTTTCGTGGTGTGAAAGCTTCTAAATGAGGTTGCAGTTGTTGATTCTTTGTGATATTTCCCATGTGATTGGGGTTTTTTCATAAAGTCTTTGCCTACAGCAGTGTCTTCAAGAGTTCTATCTATGTTATCTTTCAGTGGATTTAGTGTGTCTGTTTTAATGTTTTATCTTTGATCCATTTCAATGTTAGTGTAGTGCATGGTAAGAGACATGAGTCTAGTTTTAGTCTTTGCCATGTGGAAATTTTCCTTCAGTGAAAGTATTTTGCCCCTTTGAAAAGTAAAGTGGCTGAGTGTGTTTGCAATTGTTTCCGCATCTTCTAACCCGTTCCACTGATCCTCAGGTCTGTTTTTGTCCAATATCACGCTATTTTTAATCACAGGAGCTCTGTGGTATAATTTCAAGGCAGGGGTTGTGATGATTCCTGCCTTGCTTTTGTTGCCCAGAATTATTTTTTGCTATTCTAGGTCAATTCTGGCTCCAAATGAATTTTAGTATTTTTTTTTCTCCAAGGTATGCTACTGGCATTTTGATTGGGATTACATTAAATCTGCACAACAACCTTGGAAGCATGACCATTTTCACTCTATTGATTCTTCCTATCCCAGAGCAAGGGATATCTTCCCACTTTCTGATATCCTCTCCAATCTCTTTCTTCAGGGTACTGTAGTTTTCAGTGTAAAAGTCTTTTAGTAGCTCAGTTGGATTAATTCCTAAGTATTTCTTTTTATTTAATGCTATCGTGAAAGGATGGTCTCCCTAATTTTTCTCTGTGTGAGTGTTTGTATTTGTGTACAGGAATGCTATTGATTTTTCAGTGTTGACTTTCTATACAGCTAGTCCACTCAGTTTGTTTATTAAATTTAGAAGAAAACGTTCAAATTAGAAGAGAAACTAGGTAGTAAGGAAGAGGAGAGGAAAAAAGACAAAAGAAGGATAAATGGAAACAGAGCCTTTGTAAGTAGGG
This sequence comes from Ctenomys sociabilis, assembly GCA_004027165.1. Classification (NCBI taxonomy): domain Eukaryota; kingdom Metazoa; phylum Chordata; class Mammalia; order Rodentia; family Ctenomyidae; genus Ctenomys; species Ctenomys sociabilis. The sequence goes on along the minus strand of PVKA01011803.1, from coordinate 36,492 downwards.
ATGGGAGGAGAATTTGAGGGGAGGAGAGGGAAAAAGAAAAAAAGAAGGTGCAAATTCTATATCATGAAGGTGATCATTATGTACATTTAAAAAGTACCATTAAAATTAACTAATAAAAACCTTTAGATAGAAAAGATTCTGTGTAAATATTAAATCTGATAATGAGGATGAAGTTTTACCATTCATAAAGTATTCTGTATGTTTACAAATGACATTCTATAGTGGCTCAATTTTCAGTAATGACAGAAAGAATAAGCTCTTATTGCATTCTATAATTTTAGGGTTTGTGCACCTGTGTCTGTGTATATATATGTATATATGTCCCCATATTGTATTTGTAATATGCCATGATAAATATACATGCAAACCACCTGTTTCCTTCTGTTTCCATGAAAACGAAGACATAATTTTGCTGCTTTGATGGAGACTACAGAAGCATTTGCAGAGCAAATGTGGGTTCCTTTTTATCATTCATTTCCTCCCGAGAAAGAGAGAGAGAGAGAGAGAGAGAGAGAGAGAGAGAGAGAGAGAGAGAGAGAGAGAAGGGCTACTGTCTGTGGTAGCTCCCGCTCATATGCCCAGTGGGCCTTGGCATGTGACGTCATGAATCAGGATCTAGATGCGGGAACAGTGGAAGCTGGAAAGCCCACATCCAGATATGGGTAAAGAAAGAAGAGTGAAGTAGAATCAGAAGAGATGCAAGGGTCATCCTGGGAAGCTGGAGCTGAACAGTAGAGGCAGGATGGGATGTGACAGGAGCTATGTTCCAGAAAGAGGGTCTGGGGAAGAGCCTGTGCTTACAGGAGAGGGCAAAGGCCCAGAGAACACCAGAGGAGAGGGAATTATACGGCTTTAGGTTGACTCTGAAGGACAACACAGCTGGAAGGGTGAAAGAGAAACAGCTGTCTGTGCCTGCCCTTGCTCCCCCTACTCCCTGGGGCCAGGACTCCTGAGCTTCCAACTACTCCTTGCTGGCCTCAATCTGGTGCCAGGGTGATCATGTGACCCATGCTTGGCCAATCAGGAACCCCATGCCTTTGGCCATATGACTGACTTAGGATTGGCATGTGACCCAGTTAGAGCCAGTCACAGCCAACCTAGGGCCTGTGCACTGGGAGAGGCACTCTGGAGAGGGACTTGGACTAGACGATGCAAGATGGAGGCTTCTGGAGCCATTGTGGGGATCAGAAGGAAAGACTCATGTGAAGTAAATCCAATTAGTTGCTTTGAGATAGACAGAAAGGGAGAGTCAGAACCCTTATAATGAAGTTTTAGCTTCTGGAATTGGATATGCCCAGGGCAGCTTTATCACTGACTTTTCCATGGCATGAGCCAATACATTCTTTTCTTTACCTTAAATCAGTTGGAGTTGGGGTTCTTGTCACTTGTAAACAACTATCTCCTGGTGATAGAATATGCCCTTTTGAAGGCTTGTGCACCTTGTTCCAGAGTGGGTGGGGCACTGACTGCCATGCCAACATGGGACAGGCTTTCTTAACCCACTGAGAACAAGGTCTATTCACTTCTCAAAACCTGCCATTTGCTCTGATTTTTTTCCCCAAACTCAAGTGAATTCCTCCTGGAAGAGCATGAGCCTGGAAGAGTCTCCCTGGCCTCTTAATATCAATGTCCTCTTGCTAATTTGTCATGTATTATTAATATCACATGCAACACCATGGCCCATCCAGCCTCCCTAGAACTTCTCACGGTGGCCAATCATTGGTTGGTCCATTTGATTTTTTAACAAAATAAGAAGTCCTCATTGAACCCTGAAAGTGTGTTTACTCTGAATGCATTACAATTGTACTTATCAAATCACAGTTGTATTACCCCCTTAAATTACCTTGAAAACAAATCAATAGTTTATTTAACCAGAGTCAAGAAAAGAAAAAAGAAAAGGGAAAAAGAAATGCCCTGAGGGCTATATGTAATAAGTTTTACTTGGAAGGAAACACTGGAAAAACACGGAGAAGGAATTTCTTCGCAAAGCAGGGCATGCGGGTTGCTTGAAGGATTACACAGACACCTAATTTAATATTGTTCCTTTCTGTGCACCTTCTTACAAATAGCTTACCCGGTCTTTGTAGGTTATGAGCTGTTTTCTGAGTATACAATAGGAATAAACAATTGTATGACATTTTCGATAGTAACAGCAGTTGCATTTAATGTGGGTATTTGTACTATTTCTTTAACTGAATATTTGATATTGTTAGAAAACTGGGAAGCTCATCAATGCTTCCAACTTGAACTCCAGGGACAAAATTTGCTGTAGTTCATATACTACCATTTAAGCTCCCTGTGTGTTTTAAATTTACAATTTTTTCAGAGTTTTCTGCCTCAGGTCATAGCTTTTTGATGCTGAGAGAAAATGACAGTTCCCCATGGAGTGACTGATGTGCCCAATATTCCCTAAGACTTGAGACTCCCCATCAGCTAATCTTCTGCTGGCACTTGGGAAATATCTGATTGTAAGCAGGAGACACATTCTTCGACAAGGATGGATGGGCATCTCTCAGGGAGGGATGGTTGCTTGCAGACTGAGGTCAGAAGGGAGTTGGAGGCCCAAGCTATCTCACCGGCCTCCAGATCCATCTGTTCCTGGTCTCCACACACTGGTCTTGGGGTTCTTGAGTTAGAAGAGAATTAGAGATGCTGGTGCTCAGCTCCCGCTTGGCTGAATTCCACCCAGCCCTTCCCAAGTCTGCCCTTGTCTGTGGCCTTGACCTGGGCTCTGAGCTTACAGCTGTGAGTGAAATCAGTGCAGTCTCTGCTCAGTCAGGGTGGAGTGATGTGTGGGAGTTGGGGAGAGAAGACCAGAAAACACATAAACAAAATAATTTTAGGTATTGATAAGTGCCTCAAAAGGAATAATACGAACAGCCATACGATGGAGTGTGTGGAGAGGGCGCCTGCTAGCGCCCACTGTCCCGAGACTCACAGCTCCCGGTGTCTGTTGCTCCTTAGGTCCAGCTTGGCAGCTTCGCTTCGCTGACACCTGATGCAGAACTCTGTAGCCAGGCTCTTTTAGGGGCTTAAGGTGAGTCATTTTCTCCTGTCTTTAAGCCAAAGAGTCTAGAAGACACACAAATGGAGAGTGCTTGAGAAATAAGCAGCAGTTCTTAATAAGACCATTCCCAGAGAACCGGAAACGGAATCAAAACCAGAACATTGGGTGAGAGAGAGAGGGTAAGGCCTACCTGTTCATTGCCCTGGTGTGGTTTGCGTTGCCCTACATATCTAAATGTACTTCCTGGGTTAGAAGGAACCTCTCAAGTTAGAAGCCATCCTATTTTCAACAGGAAAGTCAGAAATTTGCTCCCTTGGCTTCCCTGCAGATAGCACACTCATGTGATTTGGACTTGGCCAATGGGCATGTAAGTGGAAGCTCACCTCAAAGACCTTCTGAGATGAAGAGGGCTGTGTGAGGTGTCTGTCTGGAGCATTGTGTCCAGTGGCAGCCATGACTGAGCTGATGGAGTCCAGAACTCAGGGTCCATACAGCAGGCTGCAGTGTTTCCCGTGGTGGGCTCCACAGTGTAGTTTAGATCTAAGTTCTAGCTCCACAGATTCCAAGAAGCCTGATTTCCTATCTCACTTAGTGTGTGAGCTCCCAACACCACGTACTCAATTCCTGTCCCTTTTAAATAGCTAGGGAGGACCCTAGTGACAGGCCATGTTACTCTTCCCTTTAAGTTTGATCAGCTGTGGGTGCTACTAAGCCACCACCCAGTGTCTGAAGGAGGAAGAGCCTTCTCACCTCAGCTCTGATAGACTGAGCAGGAAGCAGTTATTTTTGCTTCTGAATATGAAAATTGGATCGTGAGTCAATGGCGAGCCCATCTGTGAACATGTTCTCACGAATTCTAAATGTTACAAGTTGGAGGACAAGAAGTCCCTGGAAATGATTCAATATCAATATTGGGAACTATGGAGCCAGGATATTCCTGGCCATAGATATTCCTGATCAGGGGCAGGAGACCCTGCACACTGGTCCTTAAATCCCAGGTGAAGCAGGACCCACAGGATATGGCCTGGGGCAGGAGGAAAGTCAGGGCAAATAAACAGAAGGTCATAACCAATCGTAACCACTCCGGCAGAATCCATGCATTGCTCCCCAAAAACTCTGTGCTTGCTTCGGCAGCACATATACCATAAGCTCCTCCTCCTCTTGTCATGGAGTCCCAGATATTTGTCCAGAACACATCCTATATGCTCAGAACACATCCTGGTTACTCCTATAGGTATTTCTGACCCTGACTGTAAGTCCTAGTTAGTTGAAGATAAGCAGTGAGTTCCCTCCCCTGTCACACTGGTCTCCTGCTGGCTAGAGCAGGCTCAGTGTCCCATCTGCTGAGGGCACCTGGTGTCAGGAGAAGCCTAGTGCTGAGTGTGGCACAGGGGTAACATAGAAAGTATAGAGAGCCCTTCCTAGTTTTTGTTTTGGCCCAGGAAGTTTATATTTGTGATTCCATGAAAAGTTATTGAAATTCTAGTGAGTTGATTCCAATCTATGACTTCCCAGGCAACCCACGGTGAGAATAAAGACACCGAGGCATATTTGTAGTCATGGGGAGCCACAGGGTCCTAAGTCCAGCCATGATGCTGGCTATCCAGAACAAAGGTCTCGACCCAGGACCGAACCTGAATTTTATTCATTCATAAGAAGAGAGCAGCTTGATGATGAGGGACTGTGAGGATGGTGGGAAATAGGTGAGCACTGTGAGCTGGGTAGGGAGGAGGCCTCCACTCACCTCTGCAAGATGCAGACAGAAGGATCTGCAGGAAGAGTAACTTGCATGACACAATTGAGATAGTGTCTAGTGTCTTTGGGTTCAGTGCTTCAGCTCTGCTGTGCAATCTTTCAAACCCCAGGAAGTCAGAGCCTCTATCTCAAGGCTGGATCTCAGCCGACAGTGTGGAGCACTGGCTCTTCATCCCATTTCCACTGAGCTCACACAAAGGAGCAGTGGATGGAGGTCCCAGAAGAACACGTTTGCTGTCTTCAAAGACCCCCCCCCCAGCACCTCTACTGGACTGATAGGCATTGCTTAAAGTCAATTGAAGGGATAAAGACAAGTCCTAGCCAGCTCTGTACCTATCAGTACATAGACATGGGGCCAGGCTCAGCCAAAATGGAGACAGTTGTTCCTCCTTTAAAGAGAGTTTCCAGGTGGTCTTCCACAAGAAGAGACTTAGGACCAGACCCACATGTGTAAATATCATATTGTATCCCTAGTGTAAGAACTCAAAAGAAGAAATAAAAATTGGAAGGTATAACACAATTTAAATGGAAAGTGAGAACTTTAGGATTAAACAACGAAGAAAGAAATGAGAAAAGTTAGGAAATATGATTAATCATCATCAAACAAGATGATTAAGGCAATGGTCCTAAGAATCTCCGTCAGGTTTTTGAAAATAGCAGTTAATGGGTAGAATTCTCACCATGGCTAATTCTATATGCTGATATCTGTGAACTGAACAACTACACTGAGGATAGCAATGTGTAGCCCTAAAACCATGCTTGAAACACCTGTTATTTTGGTCTTCTAAATGCATACAGCTTCTAATGTCATACCAATTATTGCTATACTCTCTTTAAATTAATTTCTTAAAAAAGGTGATAAGAGAAAACAAAAAAATGCCATAAGATTGTCCTGCTACACTGTTGTATATAGTCTGATCTCTAAATTTCTGCATAAAAATGTGTAATTGTTTTTTCATATTCTATAGGGATTTAAAGTTTAGAATACCCATGCTTGCTGGAAAATAGCACTTCCATGTCATGTCTAAGTCATTTGGTATTCAGACACATAGTGATGTTAGGCTCAACTGCCTCTGTTGCAGGGTAATAATATCATTAAGCTTCTCTTCTGGATGTTTAACAACTAAAGTTTGCAGACAAAATATTAGAGAAATAGAGGGGCTACAAGGATCACCAATATTTTGGTCCCAGCCTGTAGAGAGCTGCGAATAGCCACGCGCCTGAAAGACGGCTCTGGCTTCCGCCTTCCACCCCCCCGCTGGGTGAGTGCTCTCTGTAGTAAACAACTCCTTATATGGCTAAGGCAAAGACTGTGGCTCCCTTCCGCGTATCTGGACCTATCGGCTGTGCCCACGTGTCACTCCAGGGTTGGACGCCTTGTGGTATATAGCTTGGGGCGGGCTTGCTCAGGGAGGAGCGGAGGAGCGGAGGAGAAGAGGAGGAAGAACTACTCAATCCATGGAAGGATAAAGCATTGCAGAGACAACCAGTGGTCGCGTCTTCCTTGCTGGCGAGGATGCGCGTGACACCAGCCCTTCAAGATCAGTGAGGACTCAGGTCATAAGAGAACCTGTGCTGTGAAATCCTGTAACTCAGTGGCGTCCCAAATTCCCTGATCAACGAGATTATAGGGCCACAGAGAAAAGTTCAGTGATGTGTAAGTTCAGTGCCTAAGGAGAGTCACCTAGAGAGAAAACATTTTCTCAGGCTTTCACAGAGAGCAAATTGGTCAAGCAATGGTCGTGACTCAACCAGTTGGCTGACACTGACAAAAGATCTACAAGGTGCTGTATATGGTTTCAGGGTAAATCCTGAAGGAATTTGACTGACCTTGTAAGATACAAAAGTTACATTTTTAGTTACATAGGTCTTGCTTTAACTTGGTCTTAACCATCCAGCAGAAAAGTATAACCATGAAGTATAAAAAGTAAAGCTATATTAATATGAAAGGCTCAAGTTAACAACTTCTGAAAATTACCAGTTGTGCTGATAACTCACTACTATTATGGACTATTAGACTATATTGGATTATTTTGCTGAATTCAAGTATCTACAATCTTTAGACTGGTTTCAAGTATGAAGAGGTCCTTTAAAGACTTCTCCAAATACAGCTTCTCTAACTGCAGTGGAACACCCATGTCTTAAAAAAACAAAATGAGAAATGGGATATGTTGGGAGCCATGAAGCTAGGAAGTTGATCAAATATGTGAAGCCGGGACTTGGCCCAGTGCCTAAAGCAAACAAGCTACCCCACTCCTGAGATGCACATCCTGTCCAGTTAAGCTTAGCTATCAGCTGCCAGGCAACCTAGAGTCATGAGTTACTAACATCACAAAAGTGTAAATAAAGGACAATTTTGTTGTGGAGAAAAAAAGGGAAGACATACACACACACACACACACACACACACACACACACACACACACACACACGAGAGCTAGGCTCAATATATAGCTACTTTTCTCTCGAGTTCACTGAGAATAAAAGTTTGTGCTAATATTGTTTAGACAAGATATCATGTCTGCATCTTGTCCTGTGAATAACTACTGCAAGACAAAATTTGCAACGTATTAATTATTGTTAATGTCCCACTAACCTGTTTTAAAACTGTTTCATTACTATTTTATCTTTTTTCTCATTAAAATGAATAAAAATTAAAAAAAAAAGAGAGACCTGATCCTTGATGTCTGTAGTAGCCTTGTACTGCTCACCTTTATATAACTCCAAAAAACATCTTTATGTTGTGTGAGGGACCATCACTTTGGCTTTTAGAATTTCAGTAAAATGAACTTTGTAAACAGAGAGGCCATTTTGCTCAGCACTGACATAAAGTCTGGAGCAAAGGAATCTGGGATGGAGCATTTGGGTTTGCGGTTGTGGTGGAAAGTCTGATAAAAAGAGAGTGGGAATCTCCATGGGCCAGCAAGTGAGTATCATGGGCAGAAGAAGGCAAGAGTTGGAGGCTTTGAATGAGGATAGGCACTGAGTGACTGGCTGGGGTGGGCTGGGCAGGGGAACTTGGCCCTGAGATGGAGGAATGAGGGCGAGAGAAGAGCAAGAACAAGGCTGTGACTTTCTCAGGCTCAGAAAGTGGAGTTGCCAGTCCTTCCCATAGCTGAAGGAGAGACTTGGCTTCTATCAGCTTCCACCAGGAAATCGGGCATGTTCAAGATGAACAAAAGGATCTCCCCTCCTGCCCAGCACCTGGCCAGAGCCCAGTCACTCACCATGCTCATGATGAAATCCTGAACAGCTGAGTGATAACCCAACAAACCAAGGTGAGGTGCGTCCCTCCGCACACTGGCCGGAGGATGAGCATTAGTGAAGAGGACTGGACTTCAAGCGTCTGACTTCCAGCAGCTTGTGAGGAATCTGGGCACAGTATGCCACCAACTGCCTTATCTGTAACCTGGTGGGGTTGATGACCTGGCCTCTTGCTGGGAAAGTAGGTGCATTGAGATAGACAAAGATAGGTGGAAATACGGATCCAGGAATGGATACCTGCAGCTCAGCCCAGTGTGTGGAAAACATCAGGGTCAAGAAACACAGTGGATTGCCTTTCATTCCACGTGAGAGGCTCTCAGGACTTCATGGCTTTCCATTTTCCAAAGTTCTGGGTGGCCTTTCCTTCATGTATTTATATCTCAACCTCCTTCCCTGGGTGAGTCTCCATTCCTTTCTCGAAGAGCTATTGGGCCACCCAGCAACAGTTTCCTACCCTGACGGCATGTTACTACTGTCATCAGACCCCCTCCCCCGGGTGATGACTGTCCAGGACAATCTCCCAATTCTCCTGTTATTTCATCTTGCCTTTCCTCAGCCACAGAAAGTGAAGCCTCTATAAATCTCTAGCCCGGCTGTGTTCTTCAGAATCATTATCAGTCAGTATTCCATTGGGGCCATTAATTACCTGAGATAATTAATTTATAAATAGCAAAAGCTTGCCTTGGCTCGGCTTCGGGAGGTGCTGATCCTTTCCCTAAGGGCCTCCCACTTCACCCCATCTTCCAATATTTCCCCACCCCCAGATATTACCAACTTTTGGGGCTAAGTCTTCAACATATGGGCTTCTGGGAGGCATTCAAGACATAAATGAGAGCACTCATATCCCTAATTTAAAATCCTACATGACCCTATCAAGTGTTTAATACTGAATTTTTTATTGTAAGTTTAAATCACTGCAGTATATTTTTTCTTCATATTCTAAAAGAAAACTTACATTATTTTCACAATGTGACCAGTGAAAACTCAGTAACATAATGATCAATATCTACCATCACCAATTAAAAAGCACACATGAAACACTGAACACTAAGAGTGGAGATGTGCATTACTGCTTTTCTTCCTTGAATGTGTGCTTCCCGGCAGATTTGATGGGCGTACGCTATATTGTTATTCTTAGAGTACAGGTATTTAATTAATAATCACTGCCACAAAAACATGTTGTCTGCGACCAGAAAGGTTTGAAATTTAATTATTGCAATGGTGAAAAGTATAACTGTTGTGGAGCTATTTTTAAAATTAATTCTTACAGTCATGAATGAACGTTGCCGCGTTTATAAAGAAGGTTTCGCGTCAGTGCCGTCTCCCCTCCCTCACTTTTAAACTTCGTGCTTTGGGTGAAGGAGGCACCGGGACTCTTATTCCCACAAATGGACAGCGGGGAGGGAAGAGCTCCCTGCCCCTCCTTCTCTGAATGCGCTCCCGCTGCTCTCTGGGTCTCCTGGTGGGTGAGGGGAGCAGCAGGTGATGAGGTGAAAAGGTGAGTGGAACAAC
>PVKA01011803.1:0-26854 GCA_004027165.1 Ctenomys sociabilis | reverse complement strand
TGATGAAACCACTCTCAAATTAGCCGGCGCGCGTGTACCATCTGCCTCCCACCACAGCCCTGCCTGCCTGACCTTGGCTTTATACCTTATGGGGAGAAGGGCGTCACTGAAAGAGGATGTGGGCGAGCGGAGCCCACAGAGCTCGTGTGTCCTTTGAGGATCTGAAAGCTGACTCTCTTGAAACTGAGCATGCCTCTGAACCTCTGGAAGCTGACCTGTGTCCCCAGGGGCTGAGTGCTATGATTTGGTAACGATCAATCTGACATCTGACCATGGATCCTCTCTCCTGCACCCCCTACCTGCAAAGCAATGCTGGTAATTAGAGAAAGTGATTAGAGAAAGCCAGGGGTGTCTTACCACACTGGGGGAACCATGGTACGTGACCCCATGGCCCCCATATCAGAGGAGGTGGATCCCTTGCATCACTGGTCTGGACCTGAGGTTTGGGAAGGGGCTGATCTGAGGATACCCGGCCCCACACCTGCGCTTAAGCCCAGCGTCCATCCCCGCTTGAATCAAAGCCTGTGGCTTTCCTTTCTCCACCAGGCTCTCTACTGTGCTGATCTAGAAATGCCAGACAACTTAGTGAGAGTTCTTTATTGCAACAGCAGGCAACCAACCTATAATAACATGTAAAAAGATAGGGGTCCCCTGGCAAGGACAGCAGCTGCGGCAGAAAGTTGAAATCAGCCTAGGTATTGCCCCGAATCCACCGGCAGCCGGAAGGACTGTTCCTCTAGGGCAATAAACATACAGGAATCTCTCTGCCTCTGCCTCTGCCTCTGCCTCTGCCTCTGCCTCTCGTCTCTGTCTCTGTCTCTGTCTCTGTCTCTGTCTGTCTCTGTCTCTGTCTCTGTCTCTCTCCCTCTCCCTGTCTCCCCCTCCCCTCCAGTGTCCAGGTAGCCTATTAGTTAATGAATATCCTGCATTAAACTTCACTTTCTTGCATCACTGCTTGGGATTGTGAGTTTTGCAATCATCTGGATTATCCCTCAGTGGACGTGACACCTTCCTGCCCCTTGTCCATTAGTTAGTGGATGTCTCCATACTGGCCTGGTTTCACCCAGTTGGAAATCAGCAGAGGACATGAGGTAAAAGCACGAAATCTGCCCATCAGTCTGGCTTGCTCCTCTTCCCAGGGTTCTGTCCAGAACCTGCTGTCCCTCTGCACTGAGCCCAGGGTGCTCACACAGCATGTTCTGGAGCCCACCATGCCCTCTAGCCTCACTCAGCTGCCCCAGCCTGGGCCAGCCGAGCCACTGCTGACCGGAGAGCTGTATGAGGATCAGTGTTTACTGTTGACCACTAGCAACTTGCTGAGGTTCCCAACTGTGCTCTGTGAAACACAAGGGGAGTGGTTTTATTTATCCTCTTCCTAAATCTAGAGTGTATTTATTTATTTATTAGTTCACTTATTGAAGTCACGTTTTTTTGAGCGCTTGGATATTTGATGCTATTCCAGGGACTAGAATCTGGAATTTAATGGGGAGATGTGCTCCCCGCTCATATGATATATAGTCATTTCTGCTGCAGAGACCATTGACAGACTAGTAAGTGGAAATGCAGGACAGACATGCAGCTTAGTATGTGTTGGGTTTCAGAAGCTACTAAACAGTGAGTTAGAGGCAGGGTAGGTGTGGCCATTTGAAAGTAGAGATCAAGGGTCCCTGAGGGGAAAGAGCACTTAAGAGGAGAGTAAAGTAGAAGTGCCTTTGGAGCGTTTCAGAAATGGGGGCAGTGAGTACAAAGGTCCTGCAGCAGGGCAGGGTTGACTGCAGTCCAGAAGAAAAAGGTGGATGGGGCAGGCAGAGGCAGGCTCTTCATGGACCAGGCTGCCCTTGCATTGGTGCAGGGCCCCGCGGGTCCTGGGAATGAGGTTATCTTAGTCACTCTTCAGCTCTGGGGATAAAATACCAACACCTCTATGCACAGGTTTGCTTTGGTTCATGGTTTCAGTCCATGGCTACCTGGCTCCAAGGCAGAGAGGGCACAGCAGAGGGGAATGGCACAGGAGAGCTGTTCATGCCCTGGCACGGGGAAGCAGAGACCAAAGGGACAACAGAGCCTCCCAGGCCCCGCCCCCAGCGACCCCTCTTCAAATCAGACCCCGTCAACGAACAGCACATTCAGCTCTGAGCGCTGCAGTGGTTTGATTCCCCGATGAATATGGGAGTCCCAGGACCCAATCACCTTCCAAAAGCCCCCCCCCCGAATATGCGAGGCTTTGGGGGGGCTTTCTGGATCTAAGAGCTGGATCTGACCCTCAGACCAAATGGTGAAAAAGGAAGGGCTTAAGCATGGAAGTCAAATGACCTTGTTTTCAAAAACATGCTCATTACAAATGATGACCCTCTCTAACTGAGTTTGTAGGGAGTAAGGGGAGACCCTCTTGGCGGAGGCCCACTCTGCAGAGCTCTGTCTTAGGGGACATCAGGAGACTCAGCACCAAAGGCAGGATAGTGAGGCCCACCCACAGAGGTCCGCTTTGTTCTTTCACAGTGGGCCTCAGCTAACGTTCTGTTGGAATAAAATGTACTGAGTCACATAAACAAACACAACGAAATGACATTAAATAAAATAACAAAAGTTTGAGTGCACATCTAGCCCAAAGCCAGACTCAGATCTGGGGGCCAGGCTCAGAACAGCGGGGCCTACTTCTGTCACCCAGCACATGGACGCCAGGGCACTGCTTCCTCACACACTTCGGGAAGCGGGCACGGGAGGTCTCTGCGGTCCATGCCCGGTGCGGTGGTTAGTCCAGCATCCTCAGTGCTGTTTCCAGGCAGAGCTGGGAGCTGCAGACTGAGACGCAGCACTGTGCTCAGCTCTCCTGACTGGGGACAGCAGGAACCCACGCTGCCTGCCCTCCACAAGTTAGATGGATGTAAAATTTGGGAATGGTGTTCATACTTTTAGATATGCATACATGTCACGTCTCCTTCTCTAGAAATTTATTTCAGTAATGTTATTGAAGATAAAGTGAGTCAGAAAGCATCCTGAGAGTCCCTGGTAGCTATCTTGCTTTCTATTTCTGCACTTTCTATATCAGTTTCCTTCGCCTGGCAAAACAAACTGCCACAAACTTGGCAGCTTCGAACTACAGAAATGTCTCTCTTACAGTTCTGCAGACCCAAAGTTCAAGGGCAATGCACTAGCAGGCAATGCATTAGTGCCTGTGGCTTTGGGAGGGTCCCTCCTAGCCTTCTCCAGCTCATGGTGTGGGTTTTCTGCAGGTGTTCTGCCTCTGCTGCTGCAGCCTCTTTTCTGAATGCCCATGACTCCTGCTTTTCTGTCTCTTGTAAGGTCATTTGCCACTGGACCTACAGCCAACTTGGACAAGCCAGGAAAGCTGCCAGGGTTTGGATCTGGAATTTCCCCAAAGGTTCCTGAGTTCAAGATTTGGTGCCTACTCCATGGCACTATTGGGAGCTAGATGATGGAAACATTCAGAGGCAGGGCCTGGTGGATGGAGGCGAGGTCACTGGGTGTGCGCCCCTTGAAGAGGGCACATTGGGACCCAGGCCCCTTCCTCTCTCTGTTTCTTGGATGCCATAGGGTCAGAAGCTTTGCTCCTCTGCCTGCCACCATGTCTGGCTTCACAACAGACTCAAGCAAAACAACACCATGGCCCAAAATAACCCTTTCCTCCTTTGAGGTTGTTGTGGGGAATTAAATAATGGCCAACTTGTCAGCCCAGCTGAACTGAATCAGGGTGGTCCTGGGTGTGGAAGGCCCACCTTGGGATGGTTGCTGGCAGCACAAGAGGCAGAACTGGAGGGAAGGTGGTGCACTGTTGGTTCTCCCGGAGAAGCTTGTCACATTGGTCTCCTGATAGGAGCTCAGCTGTTCTCATCATCAGTGGAGCTCAGGGACCTCACTGTCGCTGAGGATGGCTGTGGTTCTTTTCAGGAGAACTCTGGTCCTTACCTTGAGCACCACTCCCTGGTTCCAGCGCAGATCCCTCAGCCTGTTGGCACGAGGCCTTCATCTCGCTGGTGTAGACCTTCCAGCTCCCACTGTTGGCCTTTGGGCCTTCTCAGTGCAGGTCTTTGATATAAGCTTGCACAAGACACTGTTGTGGGCTCTGGGTCTTCACCTGGATTGGTCAGGGGCACTGCCATAGGCTCTGGCTCTTCAGCTGGACACACGCAGGACATTGCTGTGGGCTCCAGGCCTTGAGCTGGATTGTTTGAGTCTCAACTGCACAGATATCCCATACTCTTCTGCATTTGACTCTTTGGGTAACTATTATAGAATACTCCTCTAAATTATATGTCCTGTCTTTTCCCTTATAAACTCTGACTACAACTGTTGTTTATCTCAAAAACTTTATCACAGCAACAGAAAACTACTAACAATGACTTTATCTCAAAAGCCTCAACCTAGTTACACTGACAAAAGCCCTTTTTGTTTTTTTATAAAACGTCCTTTTAAAAGATCACACACACACATGTTCCATGGGTCTGGACAAAGATATATCTTTAGGACCACGATTCAGCCCACTGTACTAGAGTTAGAGGGACCAGCAGGCCCTTGTTTAGCAGGGGCGTTATGGATTATAGTCCTGAGGTATGCATTAGCCAGCAATGCACGACTGTAGTGCGTGAGTAATTTGAGGTTTCTAGAAGAACCTTCTGGAATATTTCAATCTGTTTAAGGCTTATTGGAGAGAGGTAAATAGATGGCTTGACTTCAGCTCACTTCCTGGAATGGATTGAGTAGCAGTTTGGTTATAGTCCCTTGGAAAGCTCTGATTTAGTTCACAGTCATTAAAGGAAAAAAAGAATAGTTTAAATGTGTCTATTAAGCCAGAAATACTGGTGCAAGTCTCAGAGGCTGAGGCAGGAGGATCTCAGTGAGTTCAAGGCTGACCTGAGCTACATACATAATATAATCCTGTCTTTATTTTTTATTTTTTTATTTTATTTTTTTGGCGGAACCAGGGATTGAACTCAGACCCTTGTGCTTGCTAAGGAAGCACTTATTTCACTGATCCATCTCCCTAGCCCTGTCTTTAAAAACAAGTCTTTCAGAGTTTTGTTTTTCTTCTTCTCTCTTCTCTTTTCCCCCTTCTTTCATCTTCTTCCTATCCTCTGTATTTCCCCAGGGCCATCAGAAGTAAGAGAGGGCTTCGATTCATTCGTCTCCAGCACAGCGGGAACATCACTGGCCTCTGAACCCTGCTCAGAGGTCGTGGGGGTCACTGCAGTCCCCATGATAACTCCCTCCCGTGCTAAAATCAGGGCTGTTGGGAGCAAGGAGAGGCAGGGGTTTCTAGCTCTGGACTGCATTTGTTGATTCTAACACTTTGCGATTGGCTTTGTTTTTGGTTTCAGGTGGAGAAACCAAAGCTCAGAGAGGACAGTAATCCCAGGCACGGGGCCGTAGCAAGATGCACACACAAGAATCTTCTTCCATCTATTCATCCTTTCGGTGTTTGCTGAAGGGGCAGACACTTGAGGTACAGCAATAAACAAACTCTACAAAGTCCTGTCCTGGTGGGCTGTGACAAGGAGGATGGACAAGGAGCGCTGACCACCATCAGGCTCTGATCCGGGCTGCAGGGGCAAAACAGAGCAAGGGGCAGCCTTAGGAATAGGGCTGTGGTGATTCACACTATATCACTGTGATGGTTTGTCATGGGTGAGCTTCTAGAATTTATGGTTGATTCTTAGTCCAATGCTGGGATTATGGGTGTGAGTGCGACCCCCACCCTCGGCTAGACAGTCTGTGCACTGTGTAAGGGAGGGCGAGAGGCCTGCTCCGGGCTGCTCCTCCCTGCCGTAGCTGCTTTTGCTGTTTACCGCCACCCTGAACCGCTGCCCTCCGCCATGCCCCACTCTGCCTTGGAGCCAGCTGAGTATGGACTGAAACCTCCTCAAACCGTGAGCTAAGTAAACCTTTCCTTCATTCATTCTGGGCATCAGGGACTTTTGTCTCAGCAGCAAGAGAAAAGTAGAACTAAGATAATCCCCAGCCTTTTTTCCCCCTTATTTGGACACAGGGTCTTGCTAGGTTATGAAGTTACCCAGGCTGGGCTCAAACTTGTCATCCTTGTGCATCAGCGTCTCAGAGTGCTAGGGTTACATGCACTGTACCTGCCTTATTTATTTATCTTTCAAGGTTGTCAGGGAGGTGACAGTCAGGTATAGACCTAAAAGAAGTAAAGGAGCAAGCCATGCTTCTAGAGGAAGGAAAGCAAGCCAGGGGCCACGGGCACAAGTGTGAAGGTTGGACTGACTCATGTGTGGCAGGAACAGGGAGTAACTGAATGTGTGCTACGTGGAATCTCTTGTTTGGGGGTGTCACAAACGAGGGGTGGAGGGAACAGCCTTCCCCAGGTATAAGCAGTAAGGGGTGTGTCGGACATAGAAAGTTTAAAACACCTCATAAATGGAATAAAATTCAGTGGTAAGCACTCCTCCCCACCAGGGGGATGACCCCTCCACCCCATTCCTTGGAACGCTATCACTGCATTAGCCTAGAAATCCCAGGAGAGCTGGGCTGAGACTGTCCTGTCCCTGTAGGGCTCCTGGGACTTGATGGTTCATTTGCTCTGGAAGCCAGCTTTTGTTGGAAAAGGAACAAACAGGGAAAAGCTCTGTGCCTTCTGGGAGCTGCCTTAAGACCAGACACAGTGAAGAATTCTAGGGGGGGAAGGACAGCTTGACAATAAAACACTGGACCTGGACAGGACTGCATGCTGGGACTCTGCAGGACAGATGGGACCTAGCCTGGGGGGCCAGGGTTCTGCAGGGGGCTTCACAAAGGTTTACATAAACACCATCGCTTTCTCAGAACATGCCTCCAGCTAGGGTCCCAGACAGCCTGTGAACAGGGAAGCCCCTGCCCCAGTCTGTGTCCCTGGGAAAACTCCTGGTTCTTCCTGTCTAAGCCATGGGCCTGACATTGCTGTGATCAGAACCTCTGTCCACCTGGGCCAAGACCAGGGCCTCGTGTCACCTGTACCCATAACAGGCTGCATGACATTGACCAGGATGCTTCGGACTCCAGAACTTCATCATGAGCCAAGGCTCAGGGCTGGGTGACCTCAAAGGTATTTTTAACACCAAGCCCATTGGTGTCCAGATAGTTCTGCTGAATAATTCTCTGTGCAGAGCACTATGAGAAATTCAGGGCCTGCAAGGCCGTATTACCATGGAGGAGACAGTCACAGGCACAGCATCTTCCTGCAGGAGTAAGGACAAGATAGCAAGAGGAGTGACAGTTTACTTATAAACCAGGCCTTGTTATTCATTTATCAATGCGTTATGGGAGTCAGGTACTGTTATTGTGCCCCTTTCCAGGTGGGGAAACTGAGGCACACTGTCCACAGGTCTGCACACACTCCTCCCAACATTCATACTTCCCTGTATCTTTTGTGCTAGCTTCAGGGGTGGCCCTTGCCATCCCACCAGCCCTCAGGGAGTTGTGAACCTAGAGGCTGAGCCTTTGAACAAACCAAGCAACATATAATATGCATCCACTCTTTCCTGGCTGCCACATGGGGTCCCCAGGAGGAAACTGCAGTTCAGTGATGCAGTTGTCAAAGTGACAGCGGCCTCCCTGGGATGCTTAGATCACATCCCTTTCTCACAGCCCCGACTCACCTGGGCCTCTGCAGGTACCCTGAGCCAGAGCATGCCTCCTCCACTGACCTTGAACCTGAATCACCTCCAGATACTTCCACCACCAAGCTCCCCTCTGCGAAAGGCAGACAGGCGGATGACCGGCACAATTGCACCGGGCCCGGGGCTCAGGTGGGTCTATCTTTGGCTCACTGCACTGCTGACATTCTTAAGAATTTCTCGACCAAGAATCATATACTTTTCTTTTGTTCTGGGCCCCAAAAGTCACAGGCTTGGCTCTGAAGTACTGCATGGAGCAGGAGTTGCCCTCTTCTGGTATTGAGAAGCAAGACTCTGGATCAAAGACGATGCCCTCCTCAAGAGAAGCCCCAAGTGTCTTAGCAGTGGGGGGCTCACTTGTGGGTCCTATTAAGAAAAGGCCACGCTTATTAGAATTCACTAGCACCCTGAGGTTTTCTTGGCAACACCAGGCTCTGCTCATATTCTGCAAGTCAAGTTGCAATGAACCTGGCGAGAGGTGAAAGAACATTAAGATGTAGTTAAGAGGGCCTGGCTAGTTTCTTTCTCTCCCACTTTTTGGGCTGCCCCTCCTGCTTCAGGATGAATTTTACTGGGGTATAATTGAGCCCTGGCTATTCTCCTGATAGATTTGGGGCTCAAGCATGGACAAAACATTGTGCCTGTCCTTTGAAGATGGACAGCCGAGGAGGCTCATTCTGCATCCCACAGTGGAGGTTCAGCTCATGAAACCAGCAGCCCTACTCTCAACTCTATCTCCATCCCTGAGATACCTCAGGGCACCTTTTCCTCTGAAAGGTTTGAGAAGGGGGTTGGGGCAATTGGGATGAAAATGAGGAACAATGTTTCTAGACAGTTTCCAAGTAAAGCTAGACAGAGAATGATGATGTAGAATCTCTTGGGGACAACTTACTAGGATACTGTAGGAGAGCAGAGCATTACACTGCAGGTGGGCTCTTCTAAATGGGGGCCTCATGGGGCTGTTCGGCGGTGTGCCCTGGAAGCCAAGCCTTTTCCAGCACCCGTAACTCTTCATTGGCTCAGGCCAGGCTGCACATCTTTGGAAAGTGATTACGAACCTCACTTTCTATTCATCCCTACTGGGGGAGTCTCATGCATAGCTGGTCAAAGGCAGCATGGAGGGCCACCTGGTTTGATCTCTGGCTGAACAGAAGGAGGCTGCTGCTGCCCGTGTGTGAACTTGGAAGGCCGTCCCTCCACGTGTGCTGCCCAGGGCTCGAGGGAGTACATTTCCCCCTGAATCCTCCAGTCTCCAACTTCAAGCCGCAGGTTCACACTTTGTGCGGAGGACAGGAACTGCCGCCTCTCTGTTCCTTTAGTATTTCACTTCCCAGCACAATGGTTTGACATTTCCTGATTGTCTTGCTTTTTCCACTCTTTGATCTTTCATAAAATCTAGTTTTTACCTGTCAACATGTGGGTCTGTCTAGGGCAGAGACCTGGTGGGGAGCTGAGGAGACTAGGCCAGAAGCTGCGCTTGCGATCGTGGGCGGATCCGGCTTGATGAGAAGGTGTGCTCCAGGCCAAGGGCTCGGGAAGTGCAGCAGGGGAGGACGGAAGCCTCCACAGCCTCTATTCTATGGGTGGCCAGATGGGAGCTGAGAACCTTCTACCCCAACAGAATTTCCTACCGTTTTTCTCAAAGATTTTTCCTATTTAAAGATTCCCAGAGTCCACGTGCCTCTCATGCCCTCCATCTCAACCCACTCATAGCCTTCAAATTGTCCTTCCTGCATCTGACCTTGCATTGTTCCCTAAAGAAACCCAGGAATCTTCTTTAAAAAACAAACACACAAACAAAATATAAGTGAGACAGTTTTACACCCTTGTTTAACATGCTCCAATGATTTTCCATTTTGAAGAAATCTCAAGCCTGCTCCTGCTGTCCACTTGGTCCTACTAAGCTGAAAGCCACTGTCCCTTGTCCTCATTTATCCCCTCTCTCCTGGACAAGCTCTTGTAGCCCCTTGAGCAAGTCAATCCCACTTGTGTTGCATGATTCCTGCCTCTGCTCTTCCTCGTGTCTGGAACTCTCTCTCTCCATGTGCCTGCTTCTGCAAATCCACATTACATTGAACCCGTCAGATGTCCAAGCCCTCTCCCGGCCCCAGGGGATATATGAGGGTCATCTGGATTAGGCAAGGGGAACGCAAGCCTTTAAAATCAGAGAGGATGGCAGGAGGAGTCAGGGAGGTCCAGAGCTCTAGGGCCCTATAGATCTTCTGTGGCCTGAAGAGTAGGGCCAGAGTGGGGTGTGGAAGGGCTGAGAAAGAAGTGAATCCTGCCTGCTCTAGCAGGCTTGGAAGAGGAGTTTAAGCTCTTGAGTCTGAGTATCACAGTGCTACCAGTACCAAGATGCTGCAAGAAGCCACGGCATGTGCTGCACTTCCGGCCTGCGGGGTTGAGAGGCAGCGTGTGACCGTGGTGCAAGGTCAGCGCATGCGCGGACATTGGGGCAGCAGACACGGCGTTTCCTATTGTGGTACCATCACCCACACTGTGTGGCTCATAGTTGCTGCTCATTAAATTGCTAAATGACTGCAGGCTTAGTGGATGGCTGGCTTCTTTGTCCATTTTACGAGAAGTCTGGAATCTAAGAAAGGAATGATGTCATTAGGGCAGGTCTGAAATCTGTTGGCGCAGGCAGACTAGACCCCGGATTGATGCCACAGTCCTGGTTTGTGCCCTGGACACCGTCAGGTCTCCCAATCAAGTTCTTTTTAAATCTTTTTTTTTAAGAAACATCTTTTATTTATTTACTTGGTACAGGGTGTCACTGTGCAATTTGGAGTCGTAGTGATCCTCCTGTCTCAGCCTCTGCAGTACTAGGGTTACAGGTGTGCGCTACCATGCCTGGTTTCAGGGACTGGCATGTCGTGCCTGGGCATCAAACCTGGGTCCTTGCACTTGCCAGGTAGGCGCTTAGATGGCTGAGCTATCTCCCCAGCCCGCCCAATAATTTTCTTTATTTGAATAGGGAGCAGCAATGAGTTAGCTGAAAGTTCAAGATTCAGGGCCTCATTTCATTCATTTAACCCCTCAACGAATAATTATTTGAACACCCGCTTTTGGCCAGACACTGTGTAATCTTGGGTGAGCTCTTCGCCTCTCTGAAGACAGCTGTGCAAGCCTGGGGGTGAAACGTGGCCATGAAACCAAGTGCTGAGGCCCCTGGAGAGCAGCGAATGGGTCGCCAGCGATGGGTGCAGAGCCGGGGGAGGACTGCTCTGCTGTACTGGTATGAAGTCACCTTTAATCAGATTCCCCAGGACTGCTCTGGAAGAGATTGTAAAAACAGACCGATATCGACTTGCACGTGTACCTTGCTTTTCCCTTTCAGCAAACTCTTACCACCAAAGAGCCTCAAGCTCCTCAGAGTCCCCTGCGAGAGCACTAAGCCCACGCCCTCATTTCTGCCCTTGGCCACATCCTCATTCCCTCTGCCTGCTGCCCTCGTCTGCCAGCATCATCTTTCCTGTCCCTTCCCGAAAGAGGAAGAGTGGTGGGGAAGAAAGCAAGCAAATGGTCACCTTTATCTGTGCTCTCAAGCAAGGTGTGGCTGGCCATGGCCCCCACATTTTCCACTCGTGGGTACTGAAAGTGAACATTATGATTCTCTGCGGTGACTGCCCGGGTAGCTACAGGGAAGCTGGTTTCTCCACTGCCCAAACTGCCCCCCCCCATGCAGCCACTCAGCTCAGAATCTAACAGTGGTATAAATTAGACTGTACAATTACACGTAATTAAGGGGGACGTGGGTACCATGCTGCCCTGATGAGCCCCATTTTGCTGAGGTAAATCCATCGCTACATAGCTAGCAGGCCCAGGGAGGTGGTGTGACACGCAGGCATCATTCTTCTGCCTTAATGGTGGCTTCTGCTTCTGCTTTGCATTGTCATAATTTCTCAACTTCACAAAGCATATCTGACGATATTTCTTTCCTAATGCCCTTGCAGCTCTACTGCAAGATTATCTAGTGTCTAAATGAAAACCCAAACAGAATTAGCCACAGTTCCAGCCAGAGTTTGTTCTAAAACCGGGACAAAACTGCCTGGATTCAGGAGCTGGGAAGTTGGAACAAGGTTCAAACTCTGCACTGCCCCTCCGTTCCAGCACCATCTTCCAGAGCTGCCTGATTGGACATTTGTCCTTCACAGCTGATCTGCTGGAGCTGAGACCCTGACTTTTACAGGAGCTTAAGAGTTCAGTGGATTGTCCAGTTAAGACAGGGACAGTTATCATCCGGGACCTACGGACAAGAAAGGAGAAAGGCTATCCCAAAGGGGATTCGAGCATCAGGGTTGGAAACTCTCATGAGGCCGTGAGGGTCCTGAGGGTTCTGGGAGCCTCCCTCAAGCCCCGTCTGAGCTGTGGAGGAGTAACTCCTGATGTTAGGGGCCTCCTGAGCCCTGAGGCCCCGCCCATCTCCAGGAAGATCCTGAGCGGGACGAGCAGCC
Source organism: Ctenomys sociabilis (assembly GCA_004027165.1). Lineage (NCBI taxonomy): Eukaryota > Metazoa > Chordata > Mammalia > Rodentia > Ctenomyidae > Ctenomys > Ctenomys sociabilis. Next base: position 14,769 of record PVKA01011803.1, on the reverse strand, counting down.
CCACCTGCTGGAAGGCACCTGGATAGCATGCGGAGCCTCCGTCCTGGAGGACCCTGCAGTTCGCTGAGAGTCCTGGGAAGACAGGTGGGGAAGGCAGCCTGCAGGCCTGCTGACCCTGCAGTCAGAAGTGAGTGTGTCCTCGTGTGTTCACTCCATGCATACGCAGCCCTGTTGAATGCACACCCACATACATCTTGCCGTTGCTTGTGTTCATTCACTAGGCTCCCAGCATTTATAGAGCACCCTCATGTCAGGGCTACCAAGTCCCTGGAAAATGGGATGAGCTGAACTGGTTTCTTGTGTGCAAAGCAGCCAGATTAATGGAGAATAGCAGGGTTGAGAGATGTAGACAGCCACCTGCACAGGGGCCCCCGCCCGCAAGTCCCGACCTTCCAGGACCCGAGCGCCACGCCCCTGCATACCGCAGGTACCTGCGCACTGTAGGCAGAGCTGCGCAGACCTTCCTGGCAGGCCCACTCCTGGGAAGCTGTGATTTATCCAACCGGTTTCTGAACAGCCTTTCCTGCAGCTTGTTTTAATCACTTTGGAGTTAAAATTCAATATTTAATTAACCAAGTAATTACATTCGGCTTACATTTGAATCTGGGTGTGAGCTCATCTGTGCGTGTTGGGACACCCACTTCCCTTCCATCTGTCCCCTGCCTCTTTCCCACGGTACCCCCCACAACCTGCTCTGGAGCCAGGTTTATGGGGCTGACCAGGCAGGTAAGACGGGCTTTCCAGGGAGGACACCCCCAGATCTGCTTTCTCCTGGAGCTGTGCATCATGCAGTCAATAGTCCTTCCTGTGACCCCCGCCTCCCCTTGGGATGTAATTACATCAAGCCATTCATTAAAGATCAAGGGGGTGGGACAATGCACTGAAAACTGCTCCCCACTTAGAGAGGTTACCCCAGCCTTGTTCGTCCCTCTCCTAGAAGAAAACTCAGGACAGCTGTCGTGTGTGATTTAGGGTTGGAAGAGGTGGCTCCGGGCTCAGGCTCAGCTTTTGGTGCGGTGGACATTTGCCCGTCAGGCTCTGACTTTACAGACATGTTTGTGTGGAGAAGGGCAGGGTGCTGGCCTGAAGCATGTTTAGGTAAGGGTGTAGACACACATACTGTATTTGAACTTACAACTTTTCCTGCATCGGAAACATGTTTCCAAATGCCTGGCCTGGAGGAGGAGGAGGATGTATCTGTGTGTCCTGTGTGTGCCTGTTCCCGCATGTATGCATCTGGGCGTCTGTCTGCCTTGGGTCCGACTCGCAGTCAGCCTCTGTTCTGAGCATCTGGAGAATTCGCAGCTGCAAAGCTAACCCCAATGACCTACAGCTTCTGGAACCTACCTGCTGACTTCATGGTCAAGTGCAGGAAATTTTTGAAGATTAACAAATGATTTTTCATAGTTCAATGGCCTTGGGTTGGAAGGTACCAGAAACAGTGGGTGGGTGGTTTGGATCCCTCCCTCCCCCAGTGGTGCCAGCAGAGAGAGAAAGAGAGAGAGAGAGAGAGAGAGAGCGGAAAGCCCACTAGCTTGTCTATGTGTGCAAAAACCCTCCTGGGATGTTCATAGAAATTGCATGAAATATAGATCACGTAGCAGAGAACGGACATTTTCACTATACCAAGTCTTCAAATCCATAAACAGTCTTTTCAGTTATTCTTTCATTTTTTATCAAGACATTGTAGTTTTCAGTACATGTTTTGCTAAATTTATACTTCTCTGATCATTTTCTTTGAAGAAATTATAAGTGTGATTATAATTATAAAGGTAAAAAATTATATTTTAAATTTCTTTTGCATATTCATCATTAATATGCAGAAGTGCTATGAGTTTTTAAGTATTGATCTTGTGTCCCAGGCCCTTGTTGAACTCACTACTTAGCTCAAGGAGGTTTAGGGGGTTTTGTTTTGGTTTGTTTTTTGGTAGATTCTTTGGGTGTTTCTCTGTAGGCAATTGAGTCATTTTCAAGCAAATGTAGCCTTATGTCTTCTGTCTGTATGCCTTTCATTTCTTTTTCTTGCCTTGCTACGCTGTCTAGAATTTCCAATACTGTGTTGCACAAAAACATGAGAGATACTGGTCTGTATTTATCTGGGTTTGGTGTGAAGCAAGTGGTGTTCTAAACCAAGCTAAAAAGAGTTCCCCCTCTTATTTTCTGGAATAGATTGTATGAAGTTAGGGTTTATGTCTTTTTTTTTTTGAGGAACCGGGGATTGAACTTAGGCCCTTGCGCTTGCCAGGGAAGTGCTTATCCCACTGAGCCATCTCCCCAGCCCCAAAGATGGGTCATTTGTTAATTTTATTTTTTATTTTTTTGGCGGAACCAGGGATTGAACTCAAGCTCTTGCACTTGCCAGGGAAGTGCTTATTCCACTAAGCCATCTCCCTGGCCCCTATGTCTTTTTTGTGATAAATAAAATTCTACAGCAAAGCTATCTTTGCCTGGAATTTTCTTTTTCAGGTGCTTGTAGAGCCATTCAGTTTATTCATTTAACCTCAATTGAGTTAGATAATTTGTATATTGCAGAGTGACCCATTGCTTCTAAGGTACAGATTCATATAAAATTGCTCATGGCCCCTCTTTGTGTACAAATACAATGTGTGGTGATAGCCTCCGCTTAATTCCTGATAGCAGCAATTTTATTTCTTCTTTCTTTTTGTCTTTGTCAGTCCTGTGGCTGTATTTTCCTTTTCTTTTTTGGCTGGCTCAGCCCACCGTGAGGGTGGGGCTGGTGCCAGGGATTGAACCTCGGTCTCCTAGGGCTGCCTCAGCTTGCCTAAGCAGGCACTTTAGACTGCTGAGCTATCTTGCCAGCCCTATGTTTTCATTTTTCACTCAGTAGTACGTGTCTTAAAATTTCCCTGGTGACTGACTTCCTGTTTGAGTCCTGGATTTTGTGGAACTGTCCTGCTCAGTATCCATGCTGTTGAAGGTGTTCCTGTTCTGATTCTGTTACTGATTTCTAGTTTGTTCTGCTATGGCAAAAGAACCGTCCCTTTGTGATTGTGCTTTTCTTAAATTTGTTAAGGTTTCCTTTATGAGCCAGGAATGTTTCAAGTGATGTTTTATTTTGTTTTGTTTTTTTCTTTTGAAGCGAGGTCTCCCTGCAGCTCAGGCTGGCCTTGAGCTCCCTTCGTAGCCCAGGCTGGTCTCGAACTCATAACAACCCCCGTATCTCAGCCTCCCGAGTGCTGGAATTAGAGCTGTGTGCCACAAGGCCCCACTCGCTTCAAGTGATCCTGGGAAAACATCCGTTCTATTGTTGCTGGGGGAGCAGCCCATTCATGTTGATTAGATCCTATCGATTTGTGTGGCGGCGTAGCCCAGCTGTGCCCTGACGGATTTTAGCCTGTTAGATCTGTTCATGATGGATAGCAAGTGTCACACACTGTGGTGTTGAGGTCTCCAATTTAAATTGTGTAATTATCTGTTTCTCCCTCAAGCTCTACCAGATTTTTGTTTTGTGTGTTCGGAAGCTCTCTGATATGCTCCTGTTTAAGACATGCATCTTCTTGCTAGATCAAACTTTTTCTCATTGTGTAATGTCTCTTGGTGACCCTAGTAATTCTCTCTGCTCTAAAGTCTACCTAATATGATTGCAATATAACAACTCCTGTTCTATGAAATTAATATTTGCAAGACACCACTTTATCCAGTCTTTCATGTTCACCCTACCTATATTATTATGCTTGATGTGTATTTCTTTTATATATCATAATTGGCTTATATTTTTAATTCACTCTGCCATTTTCGCTCTTCACTGCTATAGAGCATTGACATTTGAAGTAATTATTGATGTGTTAGAAATAGACTGCCACTTTATTATTTATTTTCCAATTTTTCTCACCTTTTGCTGAGTTTTTGTTTTTTAATTTTTCATTAGTGTATTTGGTTGTTACAGGGTCTCACTACACAGCTCAGACTCACGGTGATCCTCCTGCCCTGTGCTGGGATTATAGGTGTGTGCGGCTACACCCAGACTCAGCGTCCCGCTGAGCCAGCCCTGGGGGTGGGGCTGGTGCAGTATGTAGTGCTAGAGATCGAACTGAGTTCCCTGCACTTGCCTTAGCTTGCCTAAACAGGTGCTTTGGTTCACTGAGCTATCTCACCGGCCACTCTGGTGAGTTTTTGACTGTCTGTAGAATTTCATTTTGATTTATTTAAAATGCTTTAGAGTGCAGTACTTATTTAGAATGTTTTAGAGTTTGCATATTGTTCTCTGTGGCTGCTTAGGTATTAGAATGTGTGTATATATTATAGCATGCAGCTATGCTTTGATACTTGGAAGTTTTGAGGTCTTACAACTATTAGGCCATGACTGCCTGTTTCTAAATTAGAGTCACCTTAAGTGCTGCTTTTTATGCACTGAACATTCCATGTGATACTACTATCTTAAAATTTATTTATTTATTTATTTGGTACAGAGTCTTACTACACAGCTCGGACTCATAGTGATGCCCCTGCTTCAGCCTCCTCAGCACTGGAATTAGGCATACACCCCCAGCACACCCAGCTTCAGTGGCTGGCACAACATGCCTAGTTTGGCATGTGGTACCAGGGATTAAACTCGGGTCCTTGCGCTTGCGAGGCAGGCGCTTAGGCCACTGAGCTATCTCCCCAGCCCCAATGTTACCAGTTTTACTCAACCATGCTATATGATTTAGGCAACTCACAAAGTACATCCTAAGTTGTTATGCTTACACTTATTCTTACCCACCCGAATATTCCTTCCTCCCTGGAATTTCGAGTATTATTCTGCAGCTATTCTTTCTGCCTATGTAGTTACATTTGAAGTGAATTTCTCATGTGCAGCACATAGGAGGGTCTTATTTTTAAATGCACTATGCCAATCTTTCTGCAGTGCTAGCACATCCTGTCAATCTTGAAGTGTTTAAAAGAACATAGACATTAGGATTACAGTTTTGGCTTTGTATTTGGCTTTGTTTGTTTTTTTTCTGGATTTAATGGGGTAGGAGGTCGTTTCTGCCCTCCCTGTGCGTGCCTTGAGTGGTCTTTAGTGTTGTGTCTGTCGTGGCCCACAGTCCGTCTGTGTTCAGCACCTTAGGCACACACACGTAACTATCTACTAACGCCTTACCTCAGCAGTTCAAGGGAGGGGTGGCCCCTTCCCCTCCAGCACTGTGGCTTTTCTTGTGTCTACAGAGCTCCTATAGCAGGGCCTCTCAAGCTGGACGCTGTGACGTCTGGGCTGTATTGTAGGAGCTCGGGTCCAGAGGGCAGAGGACAGAGATGCTGCCACGCCTTGCAGCACACAGGGCCCACCCTCCCAGGGATGAGCTTTGGATGGATAGAGATAAAGAATCCTGGCTTTGTGCACATGAGCGGGAGTAGGACAGCAAGTCCCTGCTCAGGCCCTGCCTTTGCCGCTGTCTAGCTGCTCCCAGGGAGCAGCAACCCCAGAAGGCCTGAACTGCAGTGAGAGGGCAGATCCAGGAGAGGGCGCCCTGAGGCCCACACCTGGATCAGGGAAGACTGACCCTGCTCTCCCCACTGGCCAAGAACAGCCTGCAGGTGACGGGAGCCTGGGCGGTGGTGGAGGACATGAGTGCCTAGACTTGCACAGCCGGGGAGCACTCACCTCTTTGGATTTCTGGTCCCACTCTTCCCAACCCGCTCAAGGATCTGCCCCGCTTCCCTTTTCAGGAAGATCCCTCTGGCTGCCGTGGGGAAAGAGGAGGGTGGGGCAGGAGCGCAAGGTGGTGAGGAGCCCCCTGAGTTCGGGGCTGGGTGGGGGAGGATGAGGCAGCACGGCCACCTGCAGGACCTGGAGTCCTGCTGAGCGCCCTGAGCCCAGGCTGGGAGTGGTGGCCCCGCTCTGGTGTGGACAGCAGGCAGCAGACCCCTTCAAGGTCACCACCATAGCTCTGCCACGAGCTCTGGCGACTGATCTCCTCCCAGAACCTCTCTCTCCTGCTTAAAATAAATGAGAGCAAGTCTATTGTGGATGGAACTTGAAGGCAGGCTCCCCTCTACAGGCAGGGGAAATGGTCCTGGGGTGCTGGGAGCAGTCAGTGCGCTGCTTGCCAAGCCCGGCCTCTCCTCCCACCCTTCCTTGTGGGTCAGTTACGGTGGAGAGGGATCCCAGCTTCCCCTGGACATTCTAGTCCTTCAATCCTCGTTTATTAGAAAAGAAAAGAAAAAAAAAAAAAGGCATTTTTGTTTGTTTTATAATTTAAAGCTAACAAGAATAAAGTTGTTATGGGGTCTGTTGATAAGGGCCTTTTGCCTATCTCCCCACCAGGATGAGTTTTTTATTTGGTTTTGTTTGTTTGTTTGTTTTTTTGAGACAGGGTCTTACTATGTAGTTCAGGTTGACCTTGAACGCACTATGTAGCCTAGGCTGGCCTTGAACTCAATATGCTCCTCCTGCCTCAGCCTCTGGTGCTGGGATTACAGGTTTGCAGCAACACATCTGGCTTGGGTTGGGTTCTTACAATAGCCGTATTACCCCTTTTATTCATGGGGAAACTGAGGCTCCTCCCTGGCTTGCTCACAGGGAAGCTGAGCCCAGGCCAGGCCTGTCTGGAGTGATGGCCCAGGGGCTGCACAGCCTGAGTCACTCAGGTGTCCTTTTCCAGGTGTCCCCATTGCTGCACAAGGGACTGTCTGCCCTTTAACTGCAAGAGCCACCCTTGCTCCCCTCTGTCCGCAGGACCTCTTCAATGGGCAGCTTGCTCAGGACCAGCTGGTCTTCTGACCAAGGTCTGAGCTGCCGCAGTGGCATCAACTGGCCCAGGGGGGAGCCTGAGAGCAGAAGGAGGGCAGGGACTTTGCTGCCAGCTGTTGATGGAGCCAAGTGCAAATATTTTTCTTTTAGCTTGAGCAGACTTAAGTTCTTTTCTGAGATGGCTTCAACCGTTCCAAGGATCTCTGGTTGAAGCCAGAGGACATTGTACAAATCCCCACCTGAGTGCCAGCCCTGCCCTGGCCTTTTGTAAACACACGCCTGAGTCCTCCCCCGGAGAAGAGCCTAGGGGAGAAGAAGTAAGACAAGACACAGCCCCTGGCATGCCCAAGAAGCAATAGATCCCCAGAGCATGCCTCCCCCAGCCTCTTGCTGAGCTCGGGCTCCAGAGCTGTCTCCTCTCTGTGGGACGGAGATCTATTTGTCACCTATCTGTCACCCTCGCCTAGAAGGCAGGCATTAGAGAGAACAACTTTCCCTGTGCATGGGCCTTGAGCCAAAGCCAGAAGGCACCATGGCTGGAGCTGCGAGCCCAGGCCAGGGAGGCGGCTGTGCGCTGGGAAGAGGAGCAGGATGCAGAGTCCTCGAAGTGCCCTGCGAGAAGTGCTGATTACTGATCAGCAGAGTGCTGGCCTGTGGCTTCTGCCCACCATCAGAGGACACCAGTATTGGGAATACGGTGGGTGGGAGGGAGTGTAACGCTTCCTCGAGGTGAGACTTTGCAGTCAACTCTACGCCGGTGACGCCCCACATTGCAAACCTGTAGTCTTCTTCAATTCATTATTAAAAGTAGGAACCAGTCTTTTAGCTGCCAAGAATAGATGATTTGTACTAAACCAACTCCTTCCTCACATTAGAAGATGTACTACAGATCATGCATATGGATGCTTTCCAAGCAGTTATCAAAAGGAATTTGCAGCTGGGAAGCAATCAGAGCTCCCGGCTTGCACTGATAATTTGGCACCTGAGAACACGGTCGTATTTGGAAGGGGCTGCAGGCGGCACTGATGGCACTTGTAGCCGAGGGTACTATTCCAGGGGGTTTGTTTCTAGGCAGAATTCTGCAGAATGACCTTGATCTTGAGAGGTTGGGAGGGCGGTGTTCTGTGGGCCTCATGGGCTTCAAGGAGGAGGTGAATGTTATTCTGAGAATGTGGGGGGAAAGGGCTCTAAACACGGGGTCGTGGTCTCCTGGCTTCTTGCTGGAGGAGAGAGCATGGGGGCCAAGGGCAGGAGCAGAGCACACAGAGGAAGCCACTGTAGCCATCAGGTGAAAGGTGACAGAACTTAGCCAGGACCAGGGCCCAGGCAGCAGAGGCATGAGGAGAGGCCAAGGTGTATCTGGAGGGACGGAGTCGAGGGGAGAAGGAGGAGGAGGCTCCTAGAATTTTACCTGAGCCACCCATCTCTCCTGGGATCCATAACTGTCTACGTCAGAATCTGCAGTGGAAAAGCTAGTCCTTAGGCTTGGATTATAATTTGCATTAGTGATTCCTGGCGAGAACCAACAGAGTATGCTGGCATAAGAAAAGAAGATAGAAGCTGAGGAGATAGCTTGGTGGCATAAGCGCCTGTCTAGCAAGCACAAGGACCAGAGTTCAATCCCTAGTACTGCATGCTGTGCTGGCCCCAGAGCCCTGAGTGCTCTGTGCTGGCTCTGGAACTGGGTGTGGTGGTGCACACCTGCAGTCCCAGAACTAAGCAGGCTGAGACAGGAGGATCACTATGAGTCTGAACTGTGCAGTGAGACCCTGTATCATAGGAAGAAAGAAGAAGAAGAAGAAGAAGAAGAAGAAGAAGAAGAAGAAGAAGAAGAAGAAGAAGAAGAAGAAGAAGAAGAAGAAGAAGAAGAAGAAGAAGAAGAAGAAGAAGAAGCAGCAGCAGCTATAGTGTGATGGGGACACAATGCAAACAGAACAAGAAAAACCGCAGATTCTATGCATGAGCTCGTGTATCCGGGGATGCGTTTGTGCACATACATGCACACTGGAGGTATGTGTGATTGTACATTTGCACATATGTACTGCATGAGTTGTAAGTAAAGAACTAAGATCTAAGGCAGAGCCCATGGCCTTCACACTGGGCTGCTTAATTGTTCTCTGGGTGTGTATTAATTTGTTCCAATTTGAAAGTTTATTTTCATTGTTATAAATAATGTTGCTGGGGCCATCTTTATCCATGCATCTTTGCTCTCTCTGAATTCCAGGGAGCAACCAAGGTGCTCTCAGGCTCCTGGGGGCATCTATCACAGCCCTTGGCAGCCCTCTACTCTTGGGTGAGAATCTGAGCACCTTCTACAGAAGGCCAGGACTCCCTCTCCTACCACTGAGCTGGCCTTTGGCAGGGGCCAGCCTCTTTCCAGGAGATGAAGAATGGGAAGGAAAATGGGCCTTCTGAATCTCCGTGGTTCAACCCAGGTCAGCATATTGTCCCCCAAAAGCTTCAGCACATTTTCTCACAGCTGATTGCAGCCAGCATGCAGAGGTAGAGGTCTGGAAAAAATTTATCAGCTGCTATTTTTTGCTCATCTGTAGAGCAGTTCTGACAGTTCTTGGGGCTAGAGACTTTGCCACTGAGATCACCCCTGGCTTCCTTCCAGCCCCAAGGTGGAGAGGAGCTGCCCACCTGAATCTGGTTAGGACTGGAGTGGGGTGCAGGGAAAAGAGGGGCAATCCATGATTCCCGATGTAAGGAGGGGTGGGGGTACCCTTGACAGGGTCTACCTTTCTTGCAGGAGAGAGACACACACACATGGAGCCACAGCAGGGGTGCGTTTTCCCGGCACATTCTGGACACGTAGGGTTGCTTTTTTAGTCTGAATAAGTCTTTAGTCAGTATCTTTCTGGGACAGAGGCAGGGCCTGGCTATGCCTTGGGGGCTCCCAGACAACAATTCCTGGTCTTTGCCCATGTAGCACAGGGGTCCCCAGTATCAGCCTTGCACTTGTGTCTTTTTGAAGTACAATCAGAGATATGGTGAACAGCGCTGCTTGGATCCATTCAACAGAGAGGACATTGAAATCCCAACCGTGCGTCCTTGTCCACCTTGGTCACCGGGTCTGGCGCCATAGGACTTCTGGCTCTCCCCAGAGTCAGAAAGGCCACAGAAGAGAAACAGTTCATGTCCATTCAGGACATGGAGGCAGCAGCCATGACAGCATAACTGAAGACCCTGAGGGAAGAGGCTTCCAGAATTGCCTCATGAAGTGATAATACTATAGCGCAGGGGAGGATTTTGAGGGGGATTCATGACCACGTGTCTTTTATTGTGATTATTTTTTGGAAAAAATGTTAATCTTTCACAATATTTTAAAATCACACCTCCTCCCATAATCAAACCATTTCTGCGGGATCCCATTACCTTTTCTACTGTGCCTCGAGATTTGTCTGACTGAACTGGACCTTGTCTTTTTATCCTTACATGATTGTAGACTGTGAATAGAAAACCAATACTTGCTGACACAAATAGAAGGTCATTGCTAACGTCCAGTGAAGACGGTTATTAAAGTCGGCCCATCGCCGCCTCACCCGGTGGCAGATGCACCCGGGACTTCAGGCTCTCACTTCTTTGTGGGAGTGGAAGAGGGGGCTGGACATTCAGGAGCTCCCAGGATGTACTTGAGGACCAGCAGGAAGGAGAGGGGAAGAAGAAAGAGCATTCTCAAGGGTGAGTCACGGGCGCTTCCCAGTGGTGCAGGCCCTGTGAGGCCTGCACAGGGTTTGGATTGGATTCTAACAACAACAGGAACCCACTGATGTATTCTGAGTGGGTAAATAACATCTGCTTTATATTTTCAAGGGCTGCTAGTAGAGACAGGGTGATCTGGGATGAGAGCAGAAATAAGGAGCACAGTCATCCACCAAGGTGGCCCAGGTAGAGGATGCTGGTGGTGTGGAGCAGGGCTGGGTGGAAGGGTCCAGCTCTGCCTCATGAGCTGGCAGTGCTAGTCTGTGGATGGCCAGTGAGGGAGGGGAGTTGAGGGGAATGGAGTCAAAGCTCCTGGGTTCCGGCTGAGCAGCTGGGCTGAGGAAGATCGCAGGAGGGGGACGGCAGGAGAGCTGAGGGAGGCTGCCACGTGGGGGCCCTGCAGCTGTGGTCCAGGGCAGGCTGCTGGCTCTGTGTGGGTGGCCCCCAGGACTCGGAGGCAGACCTGCAGCTCATGTCTAGCTGAACAGGAATCCCGCTGCTGAGGGCAGAGTGCCTCTGAATCACAAGAGAAGTGATCAGGAAAGGACAGCTTCTGGATGGAGCTTCTCAGAGAACAAAGGAGCAGCGATTGCAGAGGCCCGGCCATCGCCCCATGCCCCTGTCCATCCCCACAAGAGCCTTGCTCACCTCCCCCCTGTTGACAATGGCCGGCTCTGACTTTCCTCTCACAAGATCCTACAAGAGCCAGCAGAAGGGGAAGAAGAAGAAGAAGAAACCCACAGCATGATGATTTTCTTATCTCTCAATCCAGCGCTCATCAGTGATGCTCGCTGCTGCCTCCTCAGCATCTGCTTGATTGGGCTTGAGGATCCAGATCTGAGCCTCGGTTCTGCCTAGCTGAAACCAGCGATAGCATTTGACTTCATTTTGCACCAGCCAAGAGTCAGCAATGGCTTCGCTTTTCACCATCAGGAAGAAACCTCATCAGAGGAGCAGGGCTCAGAACCCAGGGTGGTTTTTCTGGACTGTGACAGGCTCGGTCGTCACTGTCCTAAACAGCTATGAGGATGGTATTAACCACAGGGCTCTCCTGCCCAAGTGTAACTCTGACTGCCGCCATTTGTCACCGAGGCATTCCCTGGGGCCCTGTGGGAGGCAGAGCTGTTCGGAGACAGTCGCATCCCCCAAGGTGGCCATTAAACAAATGTCACTGTGGGTAGGCAGCCCACAAGCTGATAGTGCATCCTGGGTGTCCCAGAGACACTGCAGGCCCAGAAGAGTGCTGCTGAGGAACGTCCAGCTGACAGGTGGACAGAGCCTCCAAGACAGTTCAGGACACACGTGTTTCATTGTCTTCCTGTCTGGTTCCAGGCCCCATTCCTGGCTGTACCCCAAGTGCCCCTCACAACACCAGACCTGTAGCCCTTTCGTTGTGCAGATAGCCTTGGGCTGGTGTGGGCCTCGTCTCTGGATGAACCTGGGCTGCGCTGGGCTGTCCTATGTGCAGGTTTCTCTGTCTAGTCATGAGGGCTGGATCCAGGGCTTACACCACCGTGTCTCCCAGGCTGGGGCCGGGGAGATGGGATTGTGAGGAGAGACTCGGGCAGAGTGGAGGCCACAGAGGCCATGGGAGCGGGTGCCCAGTGTCAAGAGCATCCCTCTGCCTTGACCGTCCCCACGCAGGAAGGGGCACAGCTTGAACAGCTCTCCTGGCATTTCAAGCAGAGCCAGAAGCAAACTCTCTCAATTAAAACAAAGGTGACAGCTAATTAAAACAAGCATCTTCACACTGTGGGGCAGGACTCAAACGAGGCCCACCTGTAGCTGCTGGCAGACGAGCTCTATGCTAGGAAGCTAAGATCGACTGAGCGTGTCCTTTCCCCAGTGTGGAACCTCACACACAGGAAGACAAATCCCATTTTCTGAACTGATGTCCATGAAGCTGAGGATCGCACCCTCCAGTGTTCTGGGTGGGCACATTGGGTACTTTGAGTCAAGGATGTTTGGGAAACAGCGGCTGTAAATGTGCCCGCCCTGACCTTGGTACGGCTTCTCAGCAGCAGGAGCTGGACCCTGGGCAGGCTGCCCTCTGTGGCCAGAGGAAGCTAGGCTGTCCACACCGAGGGTGGGGAGCGAGACCAAGAGCACCATGCGTCGTCTTTCAGGCTCTGCATAGGCTGGACTCACTCTGTCCTTGCTCAGGACTCTTGGTCCAACTCATTCCCTACTTGTTGAATGGTGGCTTTGCCTCCTTGTCTCCTTGGAAAGTCTCCTGTCCAGGCAAACCCTGCATTAAGTAAATGGGTGTGTTTTCCCCTGTGCAGGTGTGTCTTGCCAATTTCATTCTCTCCAAATTTTCCAACAAAATGTCTTTCCTACAGCAGCACTCAGAACAGCCTCAGAAGAGGTGACATATTACAGTCAAGGAAACTTTGGCACAGGATGGCTAAGTCCTTTGCACAAGAGTGGCGAGTTGGAATTTAAACCCACAGGCCCAGAGCTCTTCATACATCACAAGCACAGCACAGAGCACAGACCTGGTGACCCTGCCCTCTCTGTGGGGGGATGGAGGCAGAGATAGGGACAGGGACAGAGGCAGCCACAGAGATAGAGACAGTGACAGAGAAAGAGATAGATGATAGAGACAGAGACAGAGATAGAGTTAATGGTGGTAACAGAGTCAGAGGTAGAGCAAAAGCGAACAACCAAGAAAGAACCTGATAGCAGCTACCATCATAAGAGCCCAGACACAGGGGCTGGGCAGGTGGTTCAGTGGTAGAACACTGGCCTGACATTCAAAAGGTGATGGGTTCTGTCCTCAGCACAGAAGGAAGGGAGGGAGGGAGGGAGAAAGGGAGGGAAGAAGAGACAGAGGGAGATAGAGAGAGAAGAAGGGAGGGAGGGAAGAAGAGAGGGAGGGAGGGAGGGAGGGATGGAAGGAGAGAAAGAGGGAAGGAGAGAGGAAGCGAGGATGTAGCATGGGCAAGAAAGGTGCTACTCAGGGCATGAGCAGGCCTGGAGCTGCTCCATCCATCAGCGCTAAGGCTGGTTGGCCAAGTGCTGGCAAAGGCCCAGGCCTGGATAGGCAGGGCTCGGTGCCACAGAGGCGAACAGAAGACACTTGATTTTGCATTTTTCTATAACCCCGTGGGCCTCTTTTTCTTTCCCCTTCCCTTTTTTGAGGAATACATGTACAGTACTCCAGCTCCCTCGAACTCTACAAGATGAAGCCCTGCACACCCCAGAGGTAGGCACTAAGTTCTGCTCAGACTCAGGGCTGAGGTGACAGTGGAGAGAGTGAGGACCATGGAGGACGGAGGAGGCCAGAGCCATCCAAAGGGCAAGGCTGCTGCTCAGTGGCTGTCGCTGTAGGTGTTTATGTCGCCGTCCTCACTTTTGAAGCCCTACAGAGACTGGAACAACCCTGCCGCGCACCTGTGGGCTGTCTGACCTGCGAGCTGCTCCTGGGTGTGAGACACGGACCTCCTCATCTTGGCCCCTACCTTGCTTTACTTGTCTCCAGACTTTCTCCTCATCTGCCTCTCCCTGCCCAGTACTGTCATTACATGGATCTTCCAGCTGTCCTTTAAATATTTAAATATCACAGAGCCTGTCTCTGCCCTCCTACCCACCACTAACATTCCCCTCGGAGGCCAGAATCACTCTGAGTTTGAAATACATCAACTGAGAACATTTCCCATTTGCTCTCAGACATGCCTGTGTCAGCTGCAGAAGCACAGGGGGTGCAGAAGGCCGCATAACATAATAGCCACAGGGTGCTGTCTCAGAGCACCAATGAGGGGACCACTGGAGGGGGCGGTGGGGGACATTGCAGAGACTGACATGGGGAACGGGACAGTAGACATCTGGGGAGGAGCAGCCCCAGTGGGAAGGCCTGGAGGCAGGAGCATTTTCAAGAACTCTGTGGAGAGCACAAGAAGTGAGTGAGTGGGGCAGGGGGTTGGGGTCATGGAGGGAGAGGGCTCAGATTGTGTAGGGCTTTACCCACCTTTTTGAGGACTCTGATTTCATCTCCAAGGGAGAGTGAATCACTAGAGGACTTTGAATAATGACTGGGGTTTTGGTGAGGACCTTTCATACGTTGAAGGACCTTCTTTGGTTGCCTGATGGAGAACATAGGGTAGGGGCCGGGGTGGACATTGGAAGTTCAGTTAGGGCCCTGGGCGGCAGCCCAGGGAGAGAGGACAGCGATTAGATACAGATTTAACTCATGTCTTGGAGTAACACTGACTCCAGCTTCAAAACCACGACTGTCCTACCTCTGTCCCTTCATCTTCCCATAGAGTTCTGACGTCACAACCTCTCATTCTTTTCTTTTTTTTTTTTTTTTTTTTTTTTTTTTTTTTTTTTTTTTTTTTTTTTTTTTTTTTTTTTTTTTTTTTTTTTTT
>PVKA01011802.1:0-59709 GCA_004027165.1 Ctenomys sociabilis | reverse complement strand
AAAAAAACCTGTAAATATAATTTCATGTATGCACCTTGTACAATACCAAAACGTTATGAAAACAGTTTGCAATGTATTAACTCATCGACTCTGTATGGTTAAGGTGTCTTGAAACTGTCTAATTGACATTTGTATTTTAATAAAATAAAAATAAATGGAAAAAAAAATAAAAAAAAAAATCTTTGGTAAGAATGGAATCGAAATTGTTTTTCCCCAATCCATTCCCTCCCCCAACTTGTCTTCGCCCTGGAGTTTGCTTACTAACTTTACAGTGAATTTTAGGTAACTTCAGATTAATGGTCATAGAAAAACTGTTTTCTGAGGCTAAAAGTCTTTTCTTGATCTGCTTTGTATACTTTGTTTAATTTAACTTTTGAAAAATAAGGAGGTTGAAGTGAATGGCATTTTTAAAAGTCTGCTTCTTTATGAGGCCACTTATAAAAGCCCTCCCTTTTAAGGGCAAATAGTGAAATCTTTAGATAAAAGAAGTACTCTTGTTTTAGAAGAATTTAACAAATATATAAAAATTTGTGAGCTTATAATTCTTTAAAGCAGAGATTACTAAATATGACATGTTGGAAGTGTCAGTGATATAGGTTGAGTATACTTTATGTAATATGCCGGTCTTCAGAAATGTTTCAGAGTCTGAAATATTTCTTATTTTTGGAATATTTGCAGTAATTTTATTGATTGGGCATCCTAAATCAAAAATCTGAAACCCTAAAATCCAAATCTTTGCCAGCCAGATAGTTTCACGGATAGCACCTGCGTAGGCAGACACAGGGACTGGGT
Source organism: Ctenomys sociabilis (assembly GCA_004027165.1). Classification (NCBI taxonomy): domain Eukaryota; kingdom Metazoa; phylum Chordata; class Mammalia; order Rodentia; family Ctenomyidae; genus Ctenomys; species Ctenomys sociabilis. The sequence goes on along the minus strand of PVKA01011802.1, from coordinate 58,917 downwards.
GGAGTTCAATTCCTGGCCTACTGTGCTGGTCCCACCATCACTGAGATGGCATTGAGACTGGGCGTGGTGACACATGCTTATAATCCCAACAATTGGGAGGCTGAAAACAGGAGGATCACTATGATTCCAGTCTGTGTAGTGAGACCCTGTGGACCCTGGTCTAAATAAATAAATAAAATAAAATAAAATCCAAAGCTATTTCAGAATAGTATCAATGACCAAAATATTTTAGATTTCAAAGTATTTGGGATCTTTTAGTTTAGAGATGCTCAATTTGTAATCTCTTTGTGTCTAAAAGTTTCAATAGCTCTCTATTGCCTGTTGTAATAGTCCAAACAATTTGGACTACTGTATCTAACTATATTCTTTCTAATTATAGTATCTACTGTTGGATAAAATTACACACTTTTTTCAGCTAATCTGGAGTGTTCATATTTTTTGAGATTTCATGGCAACAGCTAATCCCTGTTCCATTCCTAATATCATTTTGCCTATCTGAAACTGCCTTTCCCTGCCTATGTTGACCTTAACATTGGAGCTGCATTGAAATCCCACTTCCACAATTATACCTTCCCATGCAACCTAAATTAGAAGAAAATTATTTCATTAAATAAATAAATATATATATAAAAGGCAAATTATCATTATTTGCAGATTGTATGATCCTCTACATGGAAAACCCAATTCCACCAGAAGAAACTCTTAAAATTAATACTCAAATTCATTAATATAGCAGGATATAACATTAACACATAAAAATGAATAACAATCTATACCCCAATAATAAATTTATCAAGAAAGAATTTAGGAAAAGCATACTATTTACAATGGCAACAAGAAAAATTAAATAATAAAAAGTTGACCCAACTAAAGAATGAAAGGCCACTACAAGGAAAACTATAGTACTCTAAAAAGGAAATACAAGAGGACATCAGAAAATGCAAAGATATCCTCTGTTATGGATAGACAGAACCAATATAGTCAAAATGACCACATTTCCATAGTGGATGTACACATTAAACATAATATCAATCAAAATATCCACACCATTCTTCACAGAAATGGAAGAAACAATCTTAAAATTCAAATGGGACCAGGAAATATTCAGAATAGTAAAAGCAATCTATGTGAAAATAGCAGAAGACATGACAATACTAGACTTGAAGTTATATTACAAAGCTATAGCAATAAAAGCAAGATGGTCCTGACAGAGAAACAGTCATGTGGATCAATGGAACAGTAGAGGATCTGGAAGCACCCCTGAGCACATTCCACTATTTGGTTCCTTTTACCAAAGGAACCAAAAATACATACTAGTAGAAAGATAACCTCTTGCTGAGAGGTGCTAGGAAAATTGGCTATCCACCTGTAGAAGAATCTAGGCCTATATCTCTCATCATGTGTTAAACTAAATCAAAATGGATCAAAGAACTAAATATTGAAATAGAAACAATTAACCTTTTGGAAGATAAACTAAGAAAACTCTTAAAGTCATAGGAGTAAGGCAAGGACTTTCTGAACAGCTCCCCAGTGCACAGGAAATAATACGGTGAATCAACAAATAGGATCATACCAAGTTAGAAAGTTTTTACATAGCAAAAGAAACAACCAGTGCAGTGAAAAATTGACCCATAGATCAGGGAAATTTTTCTCCATCTTCCTCCAATAGAGGGTTAATATCTAGAATATATCTATACAGAACTCAAAGCAATCAGATCCCCTAAGCTAAAATACCCTATCCAAAAATGGGCAAGCGAAATAAAGATACTTCCTAGAAAAAGTACAAATGGCCAATAAATATATGAACAAATGCCCAGCTTCACTAGCCATTAAAGCAACACAAATGGAAACAACACTGTGATTCCACCTTTTTCCCAGTAAAAGTGTCATCACCAAAACTCAAATAGTAGGGGTGGGGAGATAGCTCAGTAGAATAAGCACTTGCCTGGAAGATGCAAGGGCCTGAGTTCAATCCCCAGCTCTGAAAAAAAAAAAAAAAAAAAAAAAAAAATCAAATGGTAACAATTGCTCATAGGTCTGCAGGGATATAGGAGCCCTTCGGCACTATTGGTAAGAGTGTAAACTAATGTAACCACTATGGAAATCAGTACTGAGATTCCTGAAAAACTAAAAATAGCAATTCCATTTGATCCACCTATTCACCTTCTAGGCATCTTCTCAGAAAGAGTTAAAGACATTGCATTATAGTGATACTTGCCCACCAATATTTACAGCAGCCTTATCATAATAGCTTAATCTTAGAAGCAGTCTGTATGCCCATCAACAAATGAATAAAGAAAATGTGGAATTTACACACAGTGGAGTACTGTTCTGCCATAAAGCAATACACACGAGTTATTTGTAAGAAAAGGGATCCACCTTGAGACTATAATGGTAAGTGAAATAAATCCGACACACAAATATCACATGGTTTCTCCAGTATGAAAAGCTAAAATAATAAATAGAGAGCAAAATAAAAGATAGGTAATAAGAAATAGTGAGATAGATATTTCTCATATAGGAAGGGAATTAAGAAATAAAGGATGGAGGAGGAGAGGGGAGGAAAGGAAAGGGATGAGAAAAGGAATTAAAATGTATTGCATCTATGTACTAACTCTCCACAAGGAATATAAAACTATGTACTGCAAATATGTACTAAGAAAGAAAGAGACAGAGAGAAAAGGAAGGCAGCACAAGAACACTGTTCTCCAAATAATAGCCAGAAGGCAGAGAAAACAATAGCCAGAGGGAAAGAGGAGAGCTGTGCCTCCTAAGACATACTCTGGCCTAGGCCTCACCTCCTGACATTCCTGCTAGCTATGAACTCCTGAATGAAGTGGTCAACTTTCAAAAACCCTAAACATCTGAGACGTTGTAGAGATGTTTAAGATCTGTATCATAATAGTGAATTTATTTTTCTTAGTCATGGTCTCTATTTAAGAGAAAAAGAACATTAATACCAAACAGTGTTGAGATTGAAACCTGGATTTTCCCAGTACTGGCTGTGTACATTTTGCTGAAGTTTTCTGAACCTCCACTTACTCATTCAGAAAAGAGGGAAGTGGTGGGAGGGGGGTAACAGAGACAGACAGACAGACAAAAAGACAGACATAAACAGAGACAAGGAGAAACAGAATTTAAAGTTCCTGAAAAATTTAAGATAAAATACTTATACGTACCTAAAATTGTGCATTGTAGTTAGTATACACACATTGTTATTATTGTTCTTTTTCTGCATTAGACTGTAGATTTTTGTAATTATAATCATGCTTTATCTCTCTTACTAACTTGCAATTGCCTTGGGGTAAGAACCATGTCCCAATCATTTTTCTCTAAGCATCAAATAAATAGGTTTCACAGTTTAAGCACTCAATAAGTAGTTGTTGAATAATGGATGAATGAATGAATGAATGAACAAATATAAAACCATGCTGATTTTAATTTTATTTTTCATGTGAGTAATTGCTTGAATGGAACTAAGAGGCAGAATAGGCTGAATCACGGTTGTCAAAGCCATGTAGCTTAGAGAATAAGACTTTCCTGTGAACTATGAAATATTGTCAGAAAACAGTAGGCCATTTGTAACTGGCACGAGGGCAGCAGGGCGGCAGAAACACACCAGCGAAACGTAGCGGTGAATTTCCCTTTCACTAAACTCGATCCCAAGAGAGAAGACCTTGAAGTGAATCAGTTTAATCCAGTTCACAAACTAGTGAAAATGCTATGGATCCTGAGAAGTATATTTTTGCTCTGTGTTGTTTTTGTTTTTGTTTGGGATCTTGTCCTTCTCCTCTTCCATTGGCTTAAATTTAACCACTTGCAACTGTCCTTAGGGACCATTCTCTTTAACCTTTTAAAATGAAACATTTAGGGCCTGGAGATGTAGCTCAGTGTCATAAGTGCCTGCCTGGTAAACACAAGGTCCCAGCCAACACTTTGGCCCTAGCCTTTCAAGATCAGTGAAGACTCAGGGCATAGCAGAACCTGTGCTGTAACATCGTGTAACTCAGTTGTGTCCCAAGTTTTCTGATCAATAAGATTATGGGACCACAGAGGAAAGTGATCAGTTATATAGAGTGTGCCTAAGAGTCACATGGAGAGAAAATATTCTCTCAGGCTTTCACAGAGTGAATTGGTCAAGCAATAGCCATGACTCATCCACATGGCTGATCCTGACAAAGGATCTACAAAGTGTGGTACTGGATTTCAGGATAAATCCTAAGGGGACTTGACTGACCTTATCAGATACAAAAGTTACATTTCTTGTTATATAGGTCTTGCTTTATTTTGGTTTTAACCAAATAACTTTTCCAGCAGAAAAGTATAAAAATGAGATATGAAAAGTAAAGCCATATTAATAGGCTGAGCTATAAAAGGCTCAAGTCAACAACTTTTGACATTGCCAGTCCTAAGGATAACCCACTACTACTATGGACTACTGGAGTATATTGGAATATTTTACTGAATTGATGCACCTACAATATTTAATGATAATGGAATACCCTTCTCTGACAAAACTAAACAAAAAAGGGGATACAGATGAATAACCATTTTGTATCTGTATATTCAAAATAGGTAGGCTAGATATACAGCTATGGTCTCTTAATTCAATGAATAAAAAGATTTCTTCTAAGTCTTTGTGGACAGGATATCATGTCTGCATCTTGTACAATGAATAACCACTAAGAGAACAATATACAATGTATTAATTATTGAAACTATCCTACTAATTGGTTTTCAAACTATCTCATTGCTGTTTGTTTCTCAATAAAATTATTAAAAAAAAAAAAAACCACAAGGTCCTAAGTTTGAGCCTCAGTTCTTGAAACACTCACACACACACACACACACACGCGCGCGCGTGCGCGCGTGCACACACACACTCTGTCCTTGGCATATGTCTATAAAAGCACTTTTTGTATTATATTTGGAGCTGATTCCATCAAAATTCACTATACATTGCTACATTTCACGGGGAAGTCACGAAAACCTATAAGGAAGGGTCATGAACACTGGAAGTGGCCATCTATAGTATACTAGGTAACACAGTATAGTAGTATATCTCTTGAGTACTATTACTCAACCCCAAATTCATAATTATTACTCCACATACACTGCCTTTGAGTTAGGGCCTTTATCTGATAAAACATTCCTTACTATATGCTCTCCTGCACTTTCATCTTTTCTTTGCATTTGTACCATAATTCTCTTGAAACATAAATTATAACTTCTACTTGTTTTATTTCCTTATATTTCCATAAAAAGAATAAATCCAGTAAAGTCCTACTTCACTTAAAAGTATAAAAATCAATTTTAACATTATTTTTATAGTTTTAAAACTTCACAAAGTTGGGGCCAAGAGGATGGCTCAGTGGAATAAGTGCTTCCCTGGCAAGCACAAGGATCTGAGTTCAATCCCCAGTTCCACAAAAAAAAAAAAAAAAAAAAAAAAAAAACTTCACAAAGTTTTAATAATCAATGTGAAAATAGTAACTACATATTAAAATAACTTGCTGAAAATTCTTGCCTATTTTTGAAAACAGTGCTATCCTTAAAAATTGTCTGTCTTATAATAATAGTAAGCATCAGTTTTGAAAAAGTTTTAAAAATTCAGATAGGTAGGTGAATAATTGCTTAGGCAAATCATTTTTTGAATAATAGTGCACTCTATTATTGATAGTATCAACAGCTAATTAAAAATTCTATTAGTGAAGATGTAAAAGATGGCACATTTCCAATTCAGATTGACACTGAGAACTCGGACATAATTGATATTTGTTCAATAATCCTAAAATGTTTCACAGTCTCTAATAGAGGCTATGATAGCCAAAGAAAGTTCCAAGGGCTAAAAATATATATCCTAGCTTCTTAAATATATTTTAAAATCAAATAATGCACCTTTGCAAAAAATACTTTAAAGTTTTAGCTGAATGAGCATCAAAGAATATTTTAGTGTGTTACTTTAGAAGAAAAATTACTGAGTCATGATAATATATAGTGAAATTCATATTTTTAATTGGGTTATAGGGGGTATAATAAAGTCAAATGAGGATAACTTACTAGCGGGACTTGCAAATTTTAGAGTGCATTATGTGACAATCATATAAATGAAAACATATTGAAAAAGAATCTGCAACAACATTAAACATGCCACCTTGGAAAAAGAAGATTGTAGCTTCAACAAAATGTATCAGTATTATACTTTTATGCTTTTGACATTATTATTGCCAATTTAAATATATTACTGCACAGGATTCTTTTTATGCAACCTATTAAGACTTGATATAATTATGTAGTCTTAACAATCAATTCTATTGCCTATAATCATAGATTTACCTCGCCAACTTCAAGGGAGTCTGAAGTAAGGGCCAACAATGAAAGATATTAAGAGAAATGTGATCATTTGGCAAAATGATTTGCCTAGAAAGTTGAAGTAGTATAGTTTTTCATTTCAACAACATATCAAGAGAATAGGTATTTATGCTAAAATATTCTCTGCCACAAATGTGTATTATTTAAACTAAAAATGGATGTCAGTGCCCAATTCATATCATCAGAAGAAACAGACTTTGTTGAAGACAGACATTCAATTCTCATTGATAAATCCCAAATAGCCTCTGAAGACATCTTGTTTTTGCTGCTCTTTTCATGTAAGCTTGACTTTGCTTGAGTTCAAAGACATTTTTTATAAGTGTGACATCATCAACAAATATAGAATGCAAATGAACATAGAAATTTAAGTTCTCCGAGAGGTTTTGCTTGTAAGCAGAAGAAACATATTTTACTGAAAGCATGCCAAAGTAAGATCTCCAAAATCACAAATTAAAGCTAAAATTGTAGTATGTTTTTACAACTTTTCCAGAGCATTTGAAAACCTACAAAACTATATAGACATGTTTTTGCTTCTGTTTACATGTTTGTTTTTACATTGTCTTTTAATTGGGTGAAATATGAGAAGAATGTTTTTCATCTGAAGGAGTTTGGGCACCACTTTGAAGCTGAGAAGTGCTTAAATTGTATTCTTTTCTGGTAGCCGAGGCTATTTGGGATTTATCAATGAGAGTTGAATGTCTGTCTTCAACAAAGTCCGTTTCTTTTGATGATATGAATTGGTCACTGACAATATTAAACATCCATTTTTAGTTTAAATAATACTTCTTGTTGTCTGAAGGTGTTCCTGTTTGTGGGAATATATTTAATGCTATGGCCTTGAGTGTGGCAGTAGTGTCCTTGAGTGTGACATAGATAGTTACATAGATAACAGACATATCAGCTTAACAGTGCCTCGTACTACTACACCAAGTCCTCCAGAGAGCATTTAATACTCATTCCTTGATGGACTAGAAAGATAACTTTCTTCAAGTTTGAACAAACGTTTACACATCACCTGTTCACACACTACATAAAAGAACATGGATAAAGAGAAGGAGGCTGAGGAGAGGGAGGTGTTGAAAAGAAATAAGACAAATGTTGAGGTGAAGGATTAGAATGACTGTGCGCAGGATACCGCGTCCCCTCATGCACTTCCTCATCCCCTAAAGCTGCAGACACCCTCCACCCCCAAGGGAGAAGCAGGTACATAAGGAGATTTGGGAATTTTGTGCAGTGATTACAGTTGGCTAGCTGAGATTCTTATGATGACATACTAATAAAGTTAGTATCCTACAAACTGTACCCCTTTCTGCACCCTGGGAACATTAGAAAATCAGCTAAGTACCCACAGTGGGTCTTTATGGTAACAGATACTTTGAACTAAGGATTATTTTGAGTTTTTGTTGTTGTTTTGTTTTTTTAAGGCAATAGAGGCTTTCTTTGCTGTGAGACAATTTGCAATAACTATATCTCAAACTCCAGGTGAACATCAAAAGAACACATTCTTTCAAATAAAGGGAACAAGTGAATCCCTATTTTTAGGGTCTACTAGGGAGGTCCCTGGAAGATAAAGCAAGTATGTCAACTTCATGTTCAAAAAGTGCATCTTCTGTCCCATACTTTATCAAGCATTTCTGCTCGCACCACTCCCTCACACCCCCACTCTGATTCCCACATGCTGGGATCCTTCTTGAAAGCTCAGTCCAAGCCTTCTATATTTCAGTGAAGTGCACAAATGATCCTGAGCCTGCTGTGAGTGACAGCCTTCAGCATCCACTCATGCATTCTCTAGACCCTGCTGTCGTTAGAAGCTGGCCTCCTCCGGTGGAAGCCTTTATGGGGTCCAGTTGATTTATGTGCATTTGAAAGTTTAACTAGGTTTATCTGTCTAGTTGGTAACTCTCCTTGCATAAAAGAGTACTAATTCTGACCATCTTCTATTTATTCTCATAAACTTGCTCTTTAGTTGTTGTTTTTTTTCATATTTTTCATAGGAAAACCCACAATTACTTGGTCACTTCAGTAGGTCATTCTCAATTTCAGTCCTAAAAGAATAGAAGAAGGATTTTTATTTTGATGATTAGTATTTGGGTGAATTCTTGATCATGAAGAAAACTAGTATAATCCAGTTTAGCAGTCCCTGGATTGCTTCCCTTGGGCACATGCTACCACACCTTGCTACTGTTACCCTTCCTCAGATTTCAAGAAGATAACTGAAGCTATCTGCAACTTTTCTACTTAGTACAAGTATGTAGAGGATTTGAGAAAATATTTTCTTTTATGAGTCATCTGGGACTTTTTTTGGACAGAGCTCTTCAATGATTCAGACATAATTTTTAAATCATTTTATTGATAATATATAGATAGATAGATAGATAGATAGATAGATAGATAGATAGATAGATAGATAGATCTCATTCATCATGGAGAATTTGTACATGCACATGATACAACTTGACTTTTTTCTTCCCATTCCCCTATCCCTCCTTCAACCTCTCCTCATTTACAAAAGCTTGATTTTCATTTTTTTTCACTTTTTCCTTTTTCCCTTTCCTCACCCCCTCCCTTGTTCCCCATCTAATTTGAACATTTTCTTCCTATTTACAATACCTAGTGTACATTTTGGTACACCTTCAGTTTCTCACACTCAAGAAATAATGCAGCACTACACATGTGTATCTGATTTATTTCACTTAAGAGTATGGTCTCAGGTTACATCCCTTTACCTATAAATGTCTCAAGCATATCCTTCCTTATAGGCTGATTGTACACCATTGTACACAAAAGAAAAACACATCATCTTTATCCATTCCTTGGATGATGGGCATTTGGGCTGTTTCCAAGATTTAGCTATAACAACCTGTGCTAAACATGGGTGTGCATGTATCTCTGTGGTATGAGTCATTTAATTTTTCTGGGAAGATACCCAGGAAGAGAATGGCTGGATCAAATATGACCTCTAATCCTAGTGTTTTGAGGAATCTCCACACTGATTGCCACAGTGGTTGTACCAGTTTGCACTCCCACCAATAGTGGAGAAGGGTTCCTTTTTCCCTACAGCCCTCCAGCATTTTTATTGGCTGATTTCTTCATAATAGCCATTGTTTCTGGGGTGAAATAGAATCTCAGTTTGTTTTAATTTGCATGTCTCAAAATACTAGTGATGTTGAACATTTCTTCATGTATTTATTTTCTGCTTGTACTTCATCTGAGAAATGTGTATTCATGTCAGATGCCATTTCTGGATTGGCTCTCTAAATTTGGGAGGGAACCTGAATTTTTTAGTTTTTTATATGTTATCAATAGTGATTCTTGGTCTGAGGAACAGCTGGTAAACTTTTTTTTCCAACACTGTGGATTGTGTCTTCACTCTGTTGGTGGCTTCTCTTCCTGGGCAAAAGCTTTTCAATAAGATGAGATCCCTGTTGTTGATTATCCTTGATAGCTCCCGTGTGATTGAGGTTTTGTGCATGAAATCTTTGCCTACAACGCTGTCTAGACCCCCGTGAAGGGGTCTAGCTATTCTAAATGTTTATTTAGTGTTTCTGTTTTAGTATTTATTTCTTCGATCAATTTCAACTTTAGTTTTGTACTTGGTGCAAAACATGGCTCCAGTTTTAATCCTCAGCAGGCAGCACACACAAGTGAGCAGCTATTTGGAACTAATTTGGAGAAATAGCAAACTAAGTAAAACATAACATGTCTTTTGCTTTTAGGAAGTTCATGATTAAGAGGAAAAAAATACACAACTAGTTATAATAAAGCTAAGCTTCAGTACATTCTGCAATAGATAATAAAATGTTATATGATCAGAGAGAAGACAGCTATGAAAAAATAGTGCTATGACTGGGCAAATAGAATAGACTTTTTCCATCCAGCATTTCTAGACACTTGCAATGAAATCATTAAGTTCAATTATGAAGTACAACTTAACTGTGTAGCAAATGAAAAGAGACTTTAAAAAATTTTAAGTTCTTAATCCCATCAATAATACATGATATTTTTGCTGCTAACTAGAGAGTAATTTAACACTTGGGGAAATTTTTTATTTAAAATTTAAGAGATTTTTTCCAAGCAATCAGGTTGTTTCTATTATAATTTCTCTAGAATTGACAGAAAACAGTTGCAAAGTTGAGGATGAAACTTTCTGGGAGAATATCAGTTATCTGAGTTGAACAGATAACTTTGGTCCTAATTTATATTTCTAAATATTCTGCAGAAACACAAAATCTATTTAAATATTTAACTGTAAACTATAACTTGCAAACCTATAAAGTTGTGCCAAAATATTTCTGTAGATAGATGGGTTGCATGCTATCCATTTATCTATAGTACTGTGGGCTATCTGTCGATATGGTAATATAGAACAATAATTTAAAAATGATTAGAATCAAATTGAACCTTAGTTATAATTTTGAAAAACCAAAGAAGCTAAACTAGGGTGGTGCAATATCGATTTGTTTTCTTTTTGGTACCCTACATTGTCATGGATATGAAGGACTCAGGCTACCTGAGAATACAAGTGCTTGGTCTATACATACTGCTTACATTTTGAATGTTGTCAAATTAGTAATTATGCCCAAACTTCATTAATCAGGACCAGTAAAGTTTACAACATTTCAGCATTATAATGGTGTCAAACCACAAGACATTTATAAAAACCACTCTTTGAAGATCTTCTCCTGAGCCAGGCGTGTGTGGTACAGTCCTCTCTTGATGTGCTGGACAGCAGCAGTCAGCCATGACTTCCGGTCAGCCATTAGGTACCTAACTGAAGCCAGCTGTTCCCCAGTGTGCCTCCTTGCTAAGCTGTCAAGCCGAGTAGTCATGTGTATTGAATATGTTTCAGTCTTAAAATGTTTTCTGTTTATCATGGGTTTATCAGGATGTAACCCCACTGTACATTGAAGACTGTGTGTGTTTTATAAATATTTTTGAACACTTGCCTAAGTAAAAGGCTACAAAAGGGAGACAGACTGGGGAGAAAATGAGCCACATTTCTCACTCCAGAGCACAGGGTGAGCACCCAGGAGCTGCAGGCTACGTGGATAAGCGCAGTTCACACCTGACCTCTGTTATTCATTGTGACATCCTAGTATCCTAAGTATGGTGAAAATCAGGGCTGAGAAAGGTGGTCTTTTGAGGTCTGTTCTTAATGCTTCAAAAGAAAAAACCCATTCAGTGAATTTCATTGGAGAAAGTTAAAGGATTGATATGTATTAGAAAGATTTGCAGCCAAAATATTCAAATGGAGATTTCTCTCCCTCAAGCAGAAAATTCAATTAACCACCTCACACCTGGTCCCCTGCTCATTCTTGCCAATCCAGGTTGTATAGCATTTATTCAAAGTTGCCTGTGCTCTGCCTGGAGTTCCAAGTGGAACTGTGAAGGAGCTGAAAGGAGCTAGGTGTACCCTTTCAATAGGGAGGAGCTGTGAGTATAGGTGAAAGTTGCAAAAACCTCTCTCCTCCCTGGCAGCTCCCCTCACCTGTGTCTGACCTGTGCAATTATTAATACTGTTGTAAAAATTGTTGCTTCAGTTCTGGCCACACTCTTCCAGCAGCCTGCATTGTATGTATGAAGTTAGTCTTCTCCCTTCCAGGTAGATAGGGATATTTCTCATTTCCAGATGACAGGGAGATGAAGTAATTTGTTCATAGGCACAAAAACCATGGCAGAGCTCCGTTTGCACCGAGGCTGCCTGGCGCTGAAGCCCTGCCAGTGTCCCCACTTCGGAGTTAGCAGTGTTTGTAGCTCATTTCGGCTGCAGGTCTGCTCCACAAAAGGCTCCACTGCATGGATAAGGACGCTGCCTCCCACGAAGATCTTAAGGCAAAAATATAAATGTAAATTTCACTCATTAAAACCATAATTAATTTATTGAAATTGAATTGTTATTATTTCAGGGATGAATGCATATTGGGATATGCTGATTATTTTAATGAACCAAGAGCCTCTTCTGGGATACTTCCACTGTATTATTTGCAAGCAGGTCACTGTAGATTTTCTAAGAGGGGGAATAAAAGGATTGCTGCTCATTTTCACATTTTTCTTTATTAAAAATGCAAAAGGAAGTGTGTGCTGTATAATGTACTTGGGGACATGATAAGAAGATATCTTTGTTTGGGAAAGGCCTGACATCTGCTTCAAGCCCACACTCTTCTAGGTAGTCATTTCTCATGGTATAGACACCAGTGCCAGAATCCGGCTGTGTAGGTGTTGTGTCCACAGTAATGTCTCCATTGTAACTGTGAGATTTGACATGTTAGCTATTTATTTAGGCTCCTCCTCCTATATTCCCCTATAAACACATTTTAAGTCTCTTTACAATACAGAGCAGAAAATTTTCTAGAATTTGGCTTATTTTTTGTCTTTATGTAATGTATCATGTGAGGTGCCATTTTTTGGTTTGTTTGGTTTGGTTTGTTTTAATGCTAAGCTCAAACCTAGGGCCTTGCACATGCCAAGGAAGTAAGTGTTCTGCCCAGAGCCACACCCAACTCTGTTGTTTGCATTTCTGTACTTGTAGGAAAGATTAACAATGAGAAATTAACCTAAGTGCCTTCTTTATGCAAGGAGGACATTTCTGAGATAGAGCTGGGCTGTCCAGCCTCAATCGACCTCCGGCCTTGGTCTCCTTTCCCGAGTGAGTACTGCATTTACAGGTATGCACGACCATGCCTGGCTAAGCTAAGCCTCTTTAAGAAAACAGACTATACCTAAATACTTCCACTCAGATCTTATCATTGATTTCATTCATTCATAACTGTATTAATTTCCTACTCTTCTAACAAATTACCCCATGTCTAGTGGCTTAAAACAACACAAGTTCATTTTCTTAAAAATTTGGAAGCTATAATTTTGAAACCAGTTTCACTAGGCAAGGTCCCAGTGGGCACTGGGTTCATTCCTTCTGCAGGCTCTGTTTCACTGCCTTTTCCCTGGCTGGCTGTGTGCCTGGCTTGTGGCTCCTGTTTCCATCTTCACAGCACATCTCAGTCTCTGCTTTCAGCCTTGGCCTTTTTTTTCTTGGGTGTGGCTCTTCTCTGTTTCCAGCCTCTCATCACTCAGTGTCTCTTGTGTATCAGGCGCAAAGGTAGATCTGGAAGCCACTGCAAGGCACTAGGTTTCTACTTATGAAGGTTACATGCTGTGGACAGACAAATGAGAGAAAGTCGAGCAATCAAGGACATAGGATGAAAATAAAGAATAACAATGTGGCAGGAAGTTGGAGCTGGGAAGGGCATCTGGAAGCAGGAGACCAGACTCAAATCTCAATGATGAGGGAGCCATAGAAAGAGTTTGGAAGGAAAAGATAGCAAGATTGGGGTTTAATAATGGAGGGCAGACTGAGATCACAGAGGAGCAATGACCAAATTACAGCCTTGCAAGCTCTAGATGGAGATTGAGTTTTGTATAACTCTTGATGGAAGACATTGATGTCTTTGAAGCAGTGAAACAGTTCATAAGAGAACATACAGGCTGCTCTTTAAGAATCTAAGGCAGATAGGTAACTATACCTTCCTTCCCTTTGAAAAGTATGCATCATCACTTATATTAGGTAGAGCCTAAGTGAAATCAAAATTCTAAATCTTGGATAGAAATGGAGGAAATTGAAGGTTATTTTCCTACATCTTAAAACTCAGACCACTGTGGTATCCACTAACCAGGTTTTAAAAATAGACATGCCAATCCTTGGCTTCTTTTAAATACCTTACAGACACATTAGCTATTTGAGGATCCAGTATGAGATAAACCAAACCTTGCTTCCCATAGTAAGAGCTTTTCTATATAATTATAGACAAAACTTGGAACCAAAACCCCTGGTGTAGATCAGTGGTTAGACAGATGGCTGAATAGCAGACTCCTTGTGCTCAAAGTAAAAACTAAGCCCTCAAAAAATATACTTTGAATGTCTGTTGGTCTCTGTGGAGGACAAATAAAGATAGAGCAGATGTTAGATTCCCTTGTACAAATACCCATAGCCTATCACATCTAATAAACCATGCTCATCATAATTCTCAAGAGTGTATGCACATAGCATGTGATACTTTAAAAAGCCACCTCAAATTTCCACCACACCCAGATATGAACTAGTAGTTGTGGCAGAATCTGCATGCATACAGTAGGCATGGGCTAGACTATACCTTATTGCATCTTCTCTAGTAGCTGCATAGTGGTGGCCTAAAGTGGTTGTGCTGTTGTGTTTTATTTTGCCCTTTCCATATTCTATCCATGGTGCCTGCATGTAATAGAAAGAACAGGACCAGATAACAAGGGTGTTTCTCTTGGGCTTTGGGCCTCTGTTCACAAAGACTCTGTAACTGTACTTTTAGAACTAGGAGAGGCTCCTTCCTTTACAGACCTACTAGATAATCTATGCTTGTCTACTCAATTAGCCCCTGTGTCTGTACTTATGAGACTATTCTTTATGGTTTCTCCAGGACAAAGTCACATTTTATAAAACCAAAATGAGAATTTCTAATAAGAACCACAGAAAATACTGTGATTGGATAAAATATTTTGCTGACCGGTTTAAAGCCTCCTGTATAAATAGGAGAAGAAAGACCATACATTTACTTCTTTTTAAACTGCACATAATATGGGGAGGTTGACTTTTCAGAACACAAAAGTCCTATGCCTATGGGCTATGTGGCTCCATCCTAAGAAGGAGCGCCTCAAATACCCAGAATTCTGTATCAGAAGATTCTCTGTAACCAGAAGCCTTGGAAAGCCTGACATTTGCAGCTAAGAAAACAAAGGAAATAGCTGTACACGCGGATGGATATTCACATTCCCTAGGCTTCAGCACATTTTTACATGAGTAAGCATTTCGATACAAAGATCAAAACATGTCCAGGAGCATATGGGTGAGGTGTGAAATTCCAGGTGACGAAACAGACTAAAGAGAAGGGTTTGGAGGGAAAGCAAAGGAAATGTAGCTAGCTTCCTTTCATTCTCTACATCTTTCCTGTTTCCTCCCCAGGAAGTTGATGCAAACTTGCAGGCCCCCTGACAGCCAGCATACAGGGCTCATTTTCATTCTGTTCCATGTCACAACAGCATCATCATGTAAATGGTCTGCCACTTAATTTTAAGATATAATCCTTGGCAGTCCCTAGGATTAAAAAACAAGAGAGAATAGAAAATAAAGGTGAATTCTTGCCACATTCAGACCTCAGTAACAAGAAGAGTAAAGCACATCAACAAATTCTGAACTTTATCCAGCTAACCAGGCTTCCTCAAGGCAGATTCAGCCCTGTCTCCCGTGTTAGTCTCATGGCAGCCTAGGCAGAGTTTTTTAATATCACCCACACTGACAACACCTATTGTAGGGGTGCCGTCTTCAGGGTTTCTGTAAGGGAATCAGAGTTATCAGAGAGTATTATAGACACTCTGTAGATTGTTCTCTTCCACCCACATCTCTCCTTTCTTCAAGGAAAGCTAAAGATGTTTACTAAGCATTTCTGAGAAATTTGTCCATATTATGAGAAAACAAATTACAGGAACCCAATGCATTAGCAATAAGAAAAGTTTAATGGGTCTGGGAAGGTACAAATTGAGGGAATATGTAAATTGTTTTAATAGGAGAGCCTTTGCTGAATGCCGGTTCTCCAGTAGCAAGGGAAATGTAGTAAAGAATGCTGCAATTGATACATGCAACTAATAGGTGGGAATTGTAAGTGGCAATCATGATTTTGGAATATGAAATAGATACACACCACCTGCTATGGCAAACTTGGCCAATTTTCAGTTATGTGGACTATAGAAATATGTTCTGTGGTTGTCTCACCTGAGCAAGAAAAAGTTCACCCCCCAGACTGTCCTGCATCCCAGTCTTGGGAGATCGCACTCAGCCACCCCAAAGCATGTTGTCCCAAAGAGCCTTTGGAATTTGAAGAGAAAGTGAAAGAATCACCCTGTCCTCTGCCTCATAACCTCTGACAAAGTGTGGCGTAGTTAAAAACAAGGTTTACATATTGGATTCTTCAAACCATGAAGAACTCAGTATGCTGTTTGGCTATGCCAAGAGAAATGAAGGAAGAGTCTACTTAAAGAGATTAAATCAACATTAAAGAACTTGCATCGTAGTACTATAGAAATAGTAAATTGCTCCATAGAAACATATTTATTACAAGAAAAGCAATAAATTATCCTCGCATTCTAGTTCCTTTACTACATCAGGTCTGATTTAAGTTGACAAGAAAAATGGACAGTACAAAAAAAGATCATTTAGCAAATGTTGTAGACACCCAGGCAGGAATGAAAAGAATGGTACATATTAATGCAGTTAAAACACTTTTACTGAAAAGATGAAACACTGACCTCAAAGATTACATGTAACACTATATTGGCTGGTCAGTATAACAGTAATTTTAATAATAATAATCAAAAGCTATAATTGTTCTTGACTAGGTTTAGCTTACATCTTTGAAACCACATTGATAGGAAGAGCTGAAGAGGCTGGGCCTTTTCTCTGGAACAAAGGATAATTGTAATGACCTAATTGCAGCTTCTATTATACAAGCAGAAATGATAGCCAGACGAATTATCTTCACCGGCGAAAAAGAAAGCTGTGCAGCAGGTAGTTTATAATCGCCTTTAATGATGCTGTTTCTTTTACCCAACGCTCTCCCTGAAAAACATTTCCTAACCTGGAGTGCTGTCTACTCTGTAGCAGTGAAGCTCCTCTTAGGTGCTCTGCTCCTTCCTGCTCTGTTGCGGCTCCCACACAAGAACAACAGAGAATTTCAGTGCCTCTGTCTTCATGTGCTGGTGAAGCAGAATTACCTTGCAGGCATGTTCTACCTACAATGAAATTAACCAAGAAATACTTTGCAAAAGTAACACAATTATATACTGCTTCTGAAGGAAGAGTATGAAGTGTGAAATGTTACCTAATAATTTTTAAAGGAAATCACAAAAGACAAATGAGAAACCAAACAAAAAGGTAACATATCTCAAAGTGCTATCAGTTAAACCAAAGGTCTTTGGAAAAAATCAAGGGAAAGAAAGGCAGCAATCTGATAGAGAAATCAGCAGCAATATGGACAGCTCAGGAAAGAGGAAATGAAAGGGCCCTAAGCATGTGAAAGGATGCTCAGCATACATAATAAGAGAAGGCTAATTAAAGAGTAGCAGAAAATGACTTTTCACCCGTATCTATCAAACCTCCAAAAGTTTGTCATGTAGTTAGATGGTCACACTAGAAAATATACATCTCCCAACACTGCAAGCAACAGTACAACATAAAACAAATGTAGAGGGAAATATGCCATAATCTAGAAAGAGTATATGTATGTTTCTATTTGACCAGAAATCCTATTTCTGTATATTCATCTCAAAGCCACAATGATAAGAAATGACATTTGCACTAATTGTTCATTATGCCATTATTTGCACAGCACAACCAATTTTATCATACTTTGTTTTGTTTTCCAGATACTGCTTTTTTGTAGAAACTATGCTTTGAGGAAGTATAATGTTCAGGTGATTGTTAACATTCTTTGACAATAAAGTGTTTTTTCAGACAATATGCTCTTGTATACCTACTAGACTAAAATATAGTAGTATGTTTATTCTTTTGTATATTTTGAGAAATCAACAAAATTAAGATTCACTTTATAATGATGTTCAGTTTCTTTTTTATTTTAATTTTGACTTATTCATTTGATACACTGCGCAGTTCAGACTCATAGTGATCCTCCTATGAGATTATAGGCATGCACCATAGCACCCTGTTTTGGGGCCCGCAGGGTGCAGCCAGGGTTTCCAGGCCTGCATAGCATGTGGTACCGGGGGTCGAACTCAGGTCCTTGCTCCTGTAAAGAATTGACAACTTCTTAAAAACGTCTTTTACAAAATTTTGTATTCATAAGTCAACAAATATTGAGTACCTACATGTTGCTGGATATTCTCTTTGTCTGTGGCTGAAGCTAGGAGCAAAGTTATAATGCATATTCCTGATCTTGCAGAAATTCAATTCTAATAGGGCAGGGGGAGATAGAAAATTTAGAACTATGTTTTTTTGTAAGTAGTACAGAATAAAATGAAACAAGAAAAACTAGTAGGTGCTGGGGATTGCACTTTTAAGCATGTAGAAAGGAAAGGAGCCACTAAGAATATTAAATGAAAGGTTTGAAGAACATAAGACCTAAATCTCATGATAACTTGTGAAAAGGCCCTGCAGGCATGGAGACAGCAGGTACAAAGGTTGTTAGGAGGGCAAGTGCTAACAGCAGCAGGGAGGACGGTGTGAGCGAGGGAGGAACTGGAGGCCTAGATGGAGGGCTGGGGTGCGCTCTACAGCTTCTAGAGCAGCAGCGTTGCCAGCTCCTGAGCTTCAGACTTCTGGCCTCCAGAGCTACTGAAATGCTCTCACATGGCAATTTTGTGGTCATTTGTTAGGACGGCCCTCAGAAACTAACAGTAATACCTTTAGGCAAAGTATGTGCTTAAAATCACATCTCACCAAGAGACACATCACACCTGAGTGTCCCACTTTAGTGCTCTTAAGGGTATGCTCTGATGTTCTCATTGTAAAGTTCTGCTATCGGTATTACATGGCACCATTTCTTCCATTGATGGGTTCTGTCTCATATATCTGGTCTAATTTAACTTCGTAGGAATTCTACTTCACTTTTAAAATTTTTTATATTTACTTTTTAAGTGAAAAATTTTTCATAGCACTATACTTGTATTATCATATATATGATTTCATATATACATGTAATTTTACAATAATACTAACATTACTGCTTCAGTGTGGCTGGGCTGCTCTAACACATGCCACAGAGGCTGGAGCCTGAGATCAGCATGTGGTGCGGTCGGCTCCTGGGCAGGGCCCTCTTCAGGGATGCAGACTGCTGACCTCCTGCTGGGTTCCCTTCCACCAGGAGGGTCAGTTCCACCCCAGGGGCCTCCTGTACAGTGGCGCAAACCCTCTCTGAAAGTCCACCTGTAGCCTACTTGCGTCCTAAAAGCTCCACCTCCTAATCCCTTCATGGTGGTAGCTATATGTCAACATATGAATTCTGAGGCGGAACCAAACATCCAAATGATAGGTATTATTGTTAGACTATTAAAGCACAAGACACATTTTCACTCTATCTGTATTACTTCTGGGCACTCAGAATGCATTCTAATACTACCTAAAGTAATTCTTGAGTGTCTATGTAAACCATTTTTTGCAGAGGTAGTTTATTTATTTATTTATTTATTTATTTATTTATTTATTTTGAGGCAGAATCTCACTGTGTAATTCAGGCAGTTTTTGTTTACTATGTAGCTTACACCAGCCTCAAACTCACCGTGACCCTCCTGTCTCAGCCTCCCAAGAGCTAGGATTACAAGTGTGTAACACTACACCTTGTTATTTCCTTCCAGATTTTAGGAATTATTTTCCTTTTATTTTGATTTTGTTTATTAAATATACTGTGACACCTTGGTTGTCAAGCTCAATTTATTCCAAATTCATGTCTAAGCATGGTAAAGTTTGAGAACTGAACATATTTTTTCCCATGAGAAATAATGGAAAGCTAAATAATTGGTAATAATTCTCAAAAGTTATACTTATAAATTCATTTCTCTGGGACTTTAATACAGCTCACAATGATTTTTTAACTCTGTTATGGTTCTCACAATTTTCCGCTAAACATTACTGCTGCAACCACTACTTTTCTCTGGAGTCACAGTGATGATGTTTTATGCAAATAAAGCAAACTTAGAGAAAGTACAGTGACCGTGTCTTAGCGCACTAACTCAGCACTGTACGCTCTCTGGGTGAGAATGGCGCTTGGCCTGAAGCATTCCCTTTCATGGCCAAGGTGAGACCCGATGTGTGACTCACTCTAGGCTAGTCTGTGTTTTTTGAAGTTAGATTTTCAGTTAGCAAACTTACAAACATGAAGAGGATTTTTGCTTTTTTGAGCTTTGCTTTTTGAGTAGTGGAAAGTTTAAGCTTGGAGCTGTGAGGGCTGAGCTATCACTGGATAGTACAAAGTTTTCCAAATTCATACAGAATGTAATTTATAGCTGCCATCTTTGATTTCTCTATCTAAGAAATATGATTATTCTTGTTTTGCTAAGCAGATATATTAATATATTTATATACCTTCTTTGCTATACAAATGATAGCATACTGGATATAATTCCTCCAAGTTGCTTTTTCACATAGACACATGTATAAGACATGATGATTGTATTTATCCACGTCAGAATGATTTGTACTTATCTACATCAGCTGGCCTTCAAATTTTTACTTTGAAAGTATTGAAATTTCTTGAGAAAACAATGTAAATATTTTCTTAGCGATTGTACATGTTCTATCAATTTGTTATGTTAACTATTTTTAGATAATGTATTTAAAGTAAGTACAATGTCTATATAAATTTAGAATTGACTCATTTTGATACATTTTTACCACACAGATTTTAAATGATATATATGATATAATGGCAATTTTTGTTTTTATATTCTTCCTGTATTTAAAATTCTTTTTAAATCAAGATAATTTACACTCAGATATTCAGATCTTAAGTGAAGAGTAACATGCTCTATATTCTTTTTGGTAAATGTATGTAAGCTAGAAAACGTTTCTGTCACTTACTAATGTTTCCTCCTGCCCTTTCTGTTTCAGTGAAAAAGGTCATTGATTTCCATTACCACAAAATTGTTTGACCTGATCTAGAACTTCTCATAAATGGAATTATATAGTAATTCTTTCTTGTGTCTAATTGTCTTCCTAAGCATGGTAACTTCCATATTCATCCCAGTTACTGGTTATTTCAAGAATTTATTCCTTGTTGCTGGTTTATATTCAGTTGTATAAATAGATCAGAGTTTGGTTCCTCTTTCTCCTCCTGTTGATGGACATCTGAGATACAAGGAATAATAAAAAAACTATTAAATGTTTCATAAATGTATTATGGTAAAAGAAACATTGCTATTAATCACCCTCAGAGAACTTCTCCTCCATCTTTGTCTCTTTTTGTTGCTAGGGAAAAATACCTGGCATGGATTAAAGGAGGAAAGTTTAGTTTCAGGTCACCATACGCAGCGGTTTCAGTCCACAGTCTGCTGACTACAAGACGGCAGCATGGCGGAGGAGAAAATGTCCACGGCAAGGCAAGCAGGAGATGGGAAGCGGCAAGCCAGCCTTTTCCTTTTATTCCACTCAGGCTATTATCCTTTGGTGGCTGCCACTCCTGCCCAGGCGGGGCCTTCCCTCTGTCTATCCAGACCTGTGCTCAACCAGTCACTGCACTAATTTAGCCATCGCATTTCTCATCTGTATTCACACACCCAAGATCCACTGTATCTCCAGAGCACCACCTTTGCACTCATAAGGCTTTTGGGCCAACATCTAGATACAAACCACAGTACCCTCCTTTCAAACACATTGATCCATTGTTCTTGCTACTTTCTGAAGCAGTCCCATAAGTCTTTTATTTCATGCCTTTAGTTGTGCTGCCATGGCTTCTTTGATGTCCTGAATCAATTCAAAAACTTCACCTTTCATGGTCATTTTAACTTTGGGAAAGAAGAAGTGATACAGTACAGATCATGTGGATAAGGTGGATGAGCACACATCATGATGTTTTTACACAGTTGTCGTTCTGCTGGAACACCAGCAGTAGCATTCACACTATTTTTTCAGTCACACTTCGTAAAGATACCCATGAAACATGACTTCCAGAACTGCTTCAGAAAGCGGGATGAACCATAGAATATGTATGTTCAAAGTGCGTGGGGCTACTGTAAGGGGTTTAATGACACTGTATCTTTATAATAACTTATAAAATTCACACATTTGCCATTCTTTTCAATTATCCCTTATATGTCACATTTTTTTGGCATAGTGGATAAAGCTGCTGCCAAACCTTCCTCAAGTATTTTTATAAATAGCCATCAGCATTTTCCTTATAAGTACCTGAAAGGTGATTGGCTAGGACACAGAAAGTGTATGCATCTAATTTTGAAAGAGTTCATCCCCCTATGGGATTGCACCATTTATGCTTCGCCAGGTGTGTTAAATGCTGGATGCTGCTCGTCCTTTTCAGCGTTTGGTAGTATCATCTTTCTTTTGCCTTGGTGAGGACATTTCATAGTGGATTCGCTCTCCCTGAAATCTATGCGGTTGTGCCTTTTCTTATTTTCTCAGTAGGCATTTCTGGATCTCTTTTTTATTAAACATCTGTTTAAGTCTTTTGTACTGTTCAAGCACTAAGCCTGGCCAGGTCAATTGTACTTGCAAGTATGTTTATATGTTTTATTTAAATCCTTGCTAGAGATGTGTGTTGCAAATTCTTGCTCTCATTTGCTATCATCTTCCTTATTCTTTTCCATGAGAAGGTCATAAGTTTGGTAAAGCCCAAAGTACCAGTTTTTATGGTTCATGTTTCCTCTGTCCTCTCCAAGCAATATTTGCCTGCCCCAAGGTTGTGAAGATATTGCCCTTTATTTTATTTTAATAGCTTATTGTTTGAGCCTTTATGTTCACATCTATTTCCCATCCTGAATTGATTTTGTTATGGTCTGATGTAGGAGCCAAGATTGTTTCCTTACAGATACTCAGTTTTCAGCCCCACTTATTCTTTCATTCAGTTGCTTGGGGCCCATTGTGGTAAATCTTTTCACAAATGCATGTGGCTCTGTTCCTGGCCTCTGCCTGCACTTCCACTGCTGTGTTTGTCTGAAGCTTTATGGGAATTCAGGAAGCAGGAGAGGAAGTCTTCCAATTTCAACCTCATTAAAAAAAAAAAAAAATTATTTTGGCAATTCTTCATCCTTTAACTTCCAAAATAAACTTTAAAATCATATTTTTAAGTTTTAGAAAATAATCCTGTGCCAATTTTGATTACTATAACATCTAATCCATATAAGATTCATTTGGATGGATTGACATTATACCCATATGAAGCTATTTTAAATGGTGTTTTTAAAAATGTAGTTATCTAATTTATTTCTATTTATATGTAGAAATGCCTGTTTGATATTCAGTTTAAATCATACAACAGTAATAATAAAAACTATCTTATAAAAATATCTCTTACATAAAAATTACACTTAAAAGTATATATTGAAAGAACTATCAACTCAGAATGACCTTTCTAGTGAGATTATTAGGCCTTTAAAGGAAATAAATAAAATCACGTGAGCAGATAAGCAAAAATAGCAAGCTGCTTATATGTAATTTATAAGGGAAATAAACTTAATTTTCATCCAGCCTTTCAGTAGCAGCGCTGTCATAATCAAATGGAGTCACGTATTTAAAATTCTTCAGGAAATGAGTGAACCACTAATTTTATGTCCAGCAGAACCAGCTTTAAAATATAAAAGGCATATTTTAATGAACCTGAGAAGTATCAATCCTGTGACTTATTCCTGAGGAATCTAGTAAATGACTGCATATTCATAGACAGAGCACTGTTAGTCCTTATTAAAATGTTTACTTTTCTGTTACTAGTTGCTTGTAGAGCTAATATTAAATGAGAATTAGGCTTCTGTACACTGTGTAGCAGCTCTGGGCATTAACAGTACAGGTATAGTACAACTGCTGTTATGGAGATGAGGGACAAAAGCATAGAAAATGTTAACTCACAATCATCATTTTCTTGGTGGTTTTTACTATTGTAGCATTGTAATTCCATAACTATACACAGAGACACGTATGAAAGAGAAGATCCAGTTGTAATCACAGGACATTAGGGGTAGTGTTTACTGTTTCTTAAGCAGGATTCCTAATACAGAAGAAAGGAGAAACAAGTGGAGATGAGGCTGTGCAAGGAGGAGCCATGGTGTGTCTGCCAGATGTCCCCGTACTGGAGCTGGGTCTTCAGTGTGGCTCTGCTCTGAGGCGCCACCTCCACAAGGTGCTCTGGAGGAGAGGAAGGTGTTTGTGCTGATTAGGGTCAGGCCCTCAGAGGCAGTCATAAAGCCCCACCTTTCCTTCTTTCTATTTCAAGAAGCAGCTGCCAATTTGCTCTCTGTGAAAGCCTGAAAGAATGTTTTCTCTCCATGTGACTCTCCTTAGTCACACTCTACATCATCGATCACTTTCCTCTGTGGCCCCACAATCTTCTTGATCAGTAAATTTGGGACATAATTGAGTTACATGATGTTACAGTACAGGTTCTCCTATGTCCTGAGTCCTCACTGACCTTGAAAGGCTAGGGCCAGAATGTTGGCTGTCCTTGTAGCCTTTCTTTTTCTCTTATTTTTGGTCTGCAAACTTAAGCTGTTGACTCTCCAGAGGAGAAGCTTAATGATATTATTACCCTATAACATAGGCAGTTGAGCTTAACCTCATCTGTCTGGATATCAAACATCTTAGATATAACATGGAACATGTATTGTCTATCAAGTATTGATGTTAAACTTTAAGTCCTTACACAATGTGAAAAAAGAAAAAATTTAAAAAATATTTTTAAAAATAGGAATAAATAATTACATATTTTTACATAGAAATTTAGAAAGCTACCATATATAGCACTGTAGCAAGACAGTCCTATGACATTTTTTTTCTTGTCTCTTGGCCATGACTCATCCACATGACTGACAAAGAATCTACAAACTGTAGTACAGGGTTTCAAGATAAATCCTGAGGGGATTTGACTGACCTTGTCAGATACAAAAGTTACATTTCTTGTTTTATAGGTCTTGCTTTATCTTGGTCTTAACCATCCAGCAGAAAAGTATAAAGCCATATTAATATGCTGAGCTGTAAAAGGCTCAAGTCAACAACTTCTGACATTGCCAGTCCTACAGATAACCCACTACTATTATGAACTACTGGACTATATTGGATTATTTTACTGAATTCATGCACCTACAATATTTAAATGGCAATGGAATACCCATCTCTAACAAAACTACACAAAAAAGGGGATACAAATGAAGGACCATTTTGTATCTGTATATACAAAATAGGACAGATATACAGGTACTTTCTCTTAATTCAATGAGAAGAAAGATTTATACTAATAGTGTTTGGACAGGATATCATGTCTGCAATTTGTACTATGAATAACCACTACAAAGGCAAAAATATGCAATGTATTAATTATTGTAACTGTCTTACTAATAGGTTTTGGAACTGTCTCATTGCTATTTGTTTCTCAACAAAATTAACAGTTTTTTAAAAAGTGGCCTCCCTCCACCCTACAGCCCACTGTTACCATCACTCTGCTGAGGCCCAGCTAGGAACACCTTTATCCGAATGTGCTATGCTCTTCAGACTGAGCATCCAAAGCTATGAGCTCAATTAACCTCTTCTCTCTAGGAAGTTAGACCACCCTGAATAGTTCATTATGGTCACAGAAAAGAAACAGATGTGCCAGAGGCCTCTTTCTTGCCCACAGTGATACTGAATAAACATTTTGTTTCATAATAGTTCTTTAGTGTATGGTTTTGTTCTGTACCTATCTTGGAATCTTTCTTTTATCTCCTAATCAAAAGTAAGACTAACAAATAAAAAATTTATAATTTATCAAAAATTTTGAATATGAAACACACTTCTGTTACATGAACCTGTGAATATCTCATGCTACACAATTCCTTTTGTAGAAGAGCTCCCAGTGGATAACTGAAACCAGCCTGTTTCCACCGTGTGGCATTTCTCTCCCAGCACTAGGGAAACATGGCAGATCTACAACCATTCACCTGGGTCCCTCTCCCAGGTCCTCACACCATTCCACAAGTCCAAGCAAGGCTAACTCTTTTCCTTCCAAGTCAAGCTCTTGGGGTGCTGCTTGAGTAGGACATCCTCAAAGTCCCAGCACAGAAATGACCCTCAGCTACCAGACATGCAACACCTATTTCCATGATCATAGTCACTGCAGTCAGCCAGATACTCAGTGTGGTTTTTTCCTTTCTAATATATTATATGATATCAACAAATATTCATAAATCAATGTCAACCAAAAATTAGCAGATAGAAACTTAAGGATGGAGTAGTCAAGTTGTAGAATCAGACTGTCTAGAATGAATCAATAAAATGTGTTTTGTTTCATTTTGTTTTTGAGACCGTGTTCCAAAGTATGGGAAAGTTTCTCCAGCTAGAGGGAAGGACACAACTAATGACTAGTCGAGACACACAAGATTTACTTTTGATGTTGGGGTGCAGCAGTGACATGATGGAATAGTATGTTTTGAGTTATTCATCAGCAACATCTCTTCCAACAGAACAGATTTAGTAAAAGCTACTGGCAATGTTCTATAAAGTCTGTATAATACAAATGTGCCCAATACTCAAAACTTTTGGTTAGGTAAATCCTATTATATCTTTTCTTTGTTAGGTTAACCTTTCGTTATAAAATGAAACAAGGATGCAGAAATTTAAACATAATAAATTCATGGATCAGGGAAACATCACTGTGTAATATTTAACTTTAGAGCCTTTATTGAGTATCTAATTGAAGAAGAGATGGAATTTTAAGGTCAGTGTGAAGCTACCCATGAATGTTGAGTATCTCATGTAGGAGAAAATAGAGAAGAGCATTCAAATGCTGCAGAATGGTTTTTAGTGAAAGCAGTTGATCTGAGGGAAACAAACCTAAGTTCTATGGAAGATGATTCAAAGGAAATTGTCACAACCGAGTTGATGTTGTAATCAGGACAATCAGGCCTGGAAGACAGGGAATAAAGTTTGATTCATTATACTTACAATGGCTAGAAACTTTTTCATATTTAAAAATACTCTGTTTTCTTTAACATGAATTTTCTTTGCAAAATTCAAGGAGTGGCAGGGTAGACCCCTATGTCCAGTGCCACTCTCTAGAGGCAATGACTTTATGTGGTTCCAGAATTTTCTGTTTATTCAAGAATACCTTCATACAATTTATAGAATATTTTTTAAAATGTATTTAGTATAAGCTCTCACTACACAGATCAGAGTCATAGTGATTCTCCTGTGTTCAGCCTCCCAAGCACTGGGATTACAGGTGCGCACCACCACGCACAGTCCCAATCACTGTCTCAGTGCACCCCAGAGCAGGGCCAGCATGATGGCATGTGGCGCTGGAGATTGAACCCAGGTCCCTGAGCTGTGCCTGAGCAGGTGTTTTTGTCCGCTGAGCTATCTGGCCAGCCCTTCTTCATATAATTTATAAATATCATATATACCTATACATATGTATTATGTTCTTTCAGAATAGGAATATTATAACTTTTTTATAAGCACAAAGTACCTATTTTATAGTTCGCCATTAATATTCATTTGAACTATTCAGTTTTTGGCTATTAAAATAGAATTCATTATGTTTTACTTTTGCATTATATCTGTCTATATCTGTATTATAATCTGTAGGTATAATAGGGAAAATAATCTCATTTAGTATTGTTATAACTTTGATCGTATTTTGTGGCTTGCTTTTGTACTACTTCCTCTGTTTTCTATTTTCTTTTATTTATATAATCTGAATTTGTTCTGTGTATTTCTATCCTGCTAATGATTTGTTTTTTCAGTAGTTTTTTGCAATTATGTTTGTTATACTCAGACCTCTGTTTTTTAGTTTATCAGCTCTAAACTGTTAGCTATTTATACCTGTTCTGCAAGATAGGGAAATAAAGAGATTAGTAGAAGTCTTATCTATTAAATCATCTCTTTACTGGATTCTGATTCTAAATACTGATTTTATTTTTATATTGTCAAAGTATACAATACTAACATTTTTATGTAATTACTGTTCCCATGGTGTTCAGCTTTATCTTTATAAGTAAATGAGTATACTGTAATTCTAAGATTGATCATTGTCTTAGTCCATTTTTGGTGCTATAACAAGTTACTAAAATTTGACCAATTTTTTTAAGAGAAGAATATTTATTTAGGGGAAAAAAATAGCTTCTCTATTAAAAAGGAACAGGGGGCCAGAGAGATAGCTCAGTGGAATAAGTGCTTCCCTGTCAAGTGCAAGGGCCTGAGTTCAATCCCCGGTTCCACCAAAAAAAAAAAAAAGAGGGACAGAAGGGGACCTGAATGGGCTGCCCAACTTATAATATCTGGAACTTTCTTTTCTCACAGTTCTGAAGGCTGGGAAGTCCAAAATCACTTTCCAACAATACCTCCATAATAGGGATTAAGTTTCAACAAATCAATTTTGCAGGACATCGAGAACAGGGGAATCAGGTTGAATTTTTCATTTTGACTCAGTTCTTGGTTGGCTGCTTTTCATTATTAGTTTTTCAAGATGAGTTAACAAGTATAATATTTCATTCATGTTTTTAAATGTTTGTGAATATTGTTAGTTTGCCTTTATTCATGTTTCAAGCCAGCTTGAATTTGCCTGAACTTTAGATCACTCTATTTTTTACCTCTAGGAAACAGTACTTATATTTACAGTGCACAGTCAGTGCTAATATTTTCTCCCCTTATTGTATTTAATTTTAAATGCTTATATGACCAATTAATTTTGTGTTCTGCAATATTTGATATGTAAAGAAAAGAAAACCATACTAAACTATTTTGCTAGATGATATATATGTAGTGGCCTATGGTCACCAGTAACTTTGGTTCTATATAATTTTCAAAATAATATTTCTAAATTTGCTCTATTCACTGCCATAGGAGTTTGTTCCCTATGCATTTTGATTTTGAAGGAGCAGGTTACCCTATAAAAAGATCAGCCCCCCTCTTGGTGAAGTCTCCTAGAGGACTGGCTTCATTTTCATCAGTTAGGGCATGTCTTCTGGCTTTCAGACACATTGTAGGTTGGTCCTCCCTCAGGTCATCTCAGCCTCGGGAAGGTTCTTCAGGATGAGAACAGCTAGGAAGACAGATGGGTCCTAGCCCTGCCTCTCCCCCATTCTGCAGCTGAATCTTCATGAAGATTTGCCCACAATTCCAGGGCCCTATTCCTATCTGCACATCCCCTTTTCCAAAGGAAAGCTTGCTCTCTGTGCTCCTTTGGACAACATCCCTAATTTTTCGAGAAAAGATATACTCTGCTAAAGACACAAACATACATCCACTTGTGGTTTGTCATTTAGGACTGAGTTTCAATTTCATTGAAAAGTAGGAGATTATGGCCATTTTTTCTAATCCAGTCTTCCCAGTTGTTCAGTTGTTTGCTTGGAATTCTAGGAAGAAAAGGAAAGTAATCCTACTCAATCATTAGTCTACACATCCATTAAAGACCCTTAATCTGACCAAGACAAAATGGAAGTCTCTAATAAGTAATATTATTGTGGCAACCTTTTAAGGTACCTCACTAGGATAAAGAGGCATGCAAAAAAACTCCTAGAATAACCTAGATTAGCATAGTCCAGCAAACTTTTGTGCACTGTTGGAATCTGATTTTAATAAATTCAAAATATTTTTTAGAACCACACACTGCTACTGACCACCATATTGGACAGTACAGATCTGGACAGTGTAAAAGTCTAAATACTGGACTGTGGCTAGTGAAGCAGAAGTAAGAGAGAACATTCTAAACAGCATTAGAAGGGTAAAAATCAGTGTTTGCACAGAAAAAAAGAAATGGGAAATTTAAATAATTCAAAAGCAGCATGCTCAGGACAGTGGGGAAACCAGTATTATGGTTCCATAAATTTGAATAGTATCAAGATCATTTTTAAAAAATAGATTATTTTAAGAACTTATATTCCCAAGGTTAAGAAGACATACATGCTGAAATAACTAGAAACAATTAGAATTCTCATAGGAAATGGAGGAGTGGTCAGAGCTTTTTTTTTTTTTTTTTTTTGACACTTCTGCTGTGAGACAATGTCTTGTTCTCCACACACTCCTTCTCAGAGAGTCCTTGTCCTCCCCCATGTGGAGGAACCCTGATGTATGGCATAATAATGATGGTTCAGAGAAATTGCTGCTTCACCTACCGAGTGATTAATATGAAGTTAGTTAGCTTAACATTCAGTGGTACAGAGAAGATCAGGAAGGAATTTGGTTTTGTTTTAGCAAGGAAAAATACAAGATAAAGTGCTCCTTTGCCTCCACGGAGTACTTTTCATCCGAGAATCTATGTACTCAGCATGCTTAATTAATAAGAAAACCTCTCAGAAACAGAAGGACAAAATAAGGGCCACACATTCTAATGATCTATTTCTGTGATTTCAGAAAATCAAGCTTGGCGTTTTCCTCTTCCTCTAATGCACAAGCATAGCCCCATGCAGCATCCATGAGATATTCATCTTTCTGCTGACCAGTTTCCCTTGAAGGCATCCCACTTCGGAAGGGAAGAAGCCACGGAATCCTACCCCCTACTTTATTGATGTCTTTTGCTTTATTTGCAATGGAAATCCATTCCTATCATCATAGTACAGCAAGCATTCTCTGATAATCAAGTGTATACCATCCCTAGGAAGATTGTTTTCTTGCAGAATGGATCAAGTTATCTTTTTTATCAAAAATTATTCAAAACAAACATGCATGAATCTAGGAATAACATGCATTGAAAGAGGACAGGCAAGGCCCTTAATGGGTGCCCTACTGTGTAATCTTCCTTTCATCTTAATTCAAAATCCCTTTGAGATTCAAGCTGCCTTATGTAAAAATACAAATTCTTCTAATTACTGGTATGTGAGGTCCATGGTTTGGCCTTGTCAAAAAAGATATGCAGTAATGTTCCCTGACATTTATTTTCATCTGTTGTGATGTAAGGATAGATACTTGTTCTTTTTTAAAATCCTGTGCCTTTTTATTATTTGTTTTGTTGCTTTTTCTCTCCTTTGTTTGATTTCTTTTCTTGTCCTTTACTCAAAAATATAAAAAATAGAAACAAAAAGAAAAGCTGTCCTACCAAAAGAAGAAATACCTTAAAAACTAAAGGCTTCTAAAAATTTTTACAAAGGCTTTGATGTTTTGTAAAATAAAACTAGCTGCCATGTCCAAAAACAAGTTTTCTTTGAAGAGGAAAGGTTGCTACGGAGTTTTGGTTTTTGTTTTGTAACTCAACCAGGCCACCTCTGTTTCTCTCCAGGTATACACAGATCTTTCACTTCCAGCTGCAGCCCTCTCATAGTGTCTGAGTTCCCCTCCTTTCTTGAACATCTTTCTCTAGCACTGAGTCAGCATCACCTTAGGCCTCCACTTCTGCATCTCACAGCACCATTTTGCCGAGCATTGGTTTTGTTTTGTTTTTTTTGTTTGTTTGTTTGTTTGTTTTATTATGTCTTTTTGAGACAGGGTCTCACTATGCAGTTCAGGCTGGCCTTAAGCTCACTTTGTAGCTCAGGCTGGTCTCGAACTCACAACAATCCTCCTGCCTCAGCCTCCCGAGTGCTGGGATTACAGGTATGCGCCACCACACCCAGCTTGCCGAGCACTGGATGGTTAAACTCTTAATTAGAGCCAAAGACCTCCTCACACTGAGGTGTGCCATTGTCCCAAAAGGATCTCACTATGATCGTTCCAGTTTGGCACCAAATGGGAATTGAAGACAGCTGATCTAACACTTCATACGTGAAATGTCAAATTCTCCAAATTCTCATAGATTTGGAATCCACCTCCATATATTTTTCTGCTTAACTCTCAGTAATCTATCCAGTGGCCCTGATTAGAAGTAGCATTTTGTAATGTCACTTAAGGCTTTGGACCGATGGAGTTCTGCCAGTAATGGTGTTTAATTTACTTGTATGTGCCAATTGATTTCTGTCAGAAGCCTATTAATTTCTCCCTTATTTTATTCTTTCTGTATCTTCTATACAATGAGACACAATGATCCCAAACCAAAAAACTTATACATTACCCCTGATCCCACTGCATTTTAGTCACCAGGCTTTGTATTTCTTTTTCATATTTAAATCAATTTTTGCAAACTCTTTTCTTTAGAAGAATGTGCTGGAACTCCAGAACACTAAATAATGAAGTCTTAGAAAAAGTATAAGATTATGACAGGCCCTTTACCATGCACCCCTGTCCCAAGAAGGACTTCCATCATATCCAGTTGGAGGTGCACTGTTCTCACAAATACCTCATATTTATAGGGAAAGACAGTTATCATCCCATTATCAGTAAGCAAGAGATCAAAATATCTATGGCTTCACTATACAAATAAAGACCCCAGAACCAATAAAGATCAGAGATATAAAAGTTACATTTCTTGTTATGTAGGTCTTGCTTTATCTTGGTCTTAACCATCCAGCAGAAAAGTATAAAAATGAGATATAAGGAGTAAAGCCATATTAATATGCTGAGCTGTAAAAGGCTCAAGTCAACAACTTCTGACATTGCCAGTCCTACAGATAACCCACTACTATTATGAACTACTGGACTATATTGGATTATTTTACTGAATTCATGCACCTACAATATTTAAATGGCAATGGAATACCCATCTCTAACAAAACTACACAAAAACAGGGGATACAAATTAGGGACCATCTTGTATCTGTATATACAAAACAGTTAGGATAGATATACAGCTACATTCTCTTAATTCAATGAGAAGAAAGATTTGCACTAATAGTGTTTGGACAGGATATCATATCTGCATCTTGTACTATGAATAACCACTACGAAGATAACAATATGCAATGTGTTAATTATTGAGACTATCCTACTAATCGGTTTTGAAACTGTGTCATTGCTATTTATTTCTCAATAAAATTAATTAAAAAATCAGAGACACAAAATTAATTCTTATATGCTGTTGACATGGTCTTGAGAAAGTAGGAAAGTGGCAGCAGAGTGACTAGCAAGAGTGAACAGACCCAGGTGAGTATTTGATTGTGTTAGCAATAAAACTCATGTTACTCTGCTACCTCTTCTACATTTCTCAGGATTGGAGCAAAACATCAAGAGCTAAGAGAAAAACAAGCAAGAGGGCTTCTTGATTATGCAACTGGAACAATTGGATCAATGCATGATATGGATGATGATGAAACAGACCCCAATTATGCCAGAGTGAACCACTTTCGGGAACCATGTGCATCAGCAAATGTCTTTAGATCTTCATCTCCTCCTCGGACTGGACCATTTGGTTACCCTAGGGATGGCCGTCCACTGTCTCCAGAGAGAGACCACTTAGAGGGTCTCTACGCCAAGGTCAACAAGCCATATCATCCGCCAGCTCCAGTTGACAGGTAATAAAACTTAGTGAAAGATGAATGTAGTTTTAATTCGGTAAATTTCAAATCATCTCTACTGCTGAAGCAGATAAAAATATATCCTTCAATCTATTAAAGCTGAAATGACATGGTGCCCTAGACAAGTGTGCTACTTTGACCTACCCAGAAGGTATGAGCCATCAAAACTAAAACAATAGCCAGTTATAAAGTGGCATGAATGAATAGTAGTGGTAGCACTCATGTTGCAGTAGGGAGCAATTTTTGCAGGAAAATTGTGACAGAACGAATGGTGAGAAATGTGAGGGAATATTGTCCTTTCTCCTAGGAGCCCTATTATATAAGACTTGTTTAAGAAGATGGCATCACACGTACAGGTGAGAGAAGTCAGAGAAGAGAAGATGACTTCTGAGCAGGTGTAATTGAAGTTAAATTATAGATAGCTCCAGAAGTACAGGACAGTTTGTAAAGTAAGATTGAGGTTCGTTGCTTGAAAACAGTGTGACCTTATATTTGTAGATGATCAGAGGTAGAAAAGGAGATAATCCTAGCAATAGGAGTTTGATGAAATAGAGAAATATAGGAGTTGACAAGGCCACAGATCTTCAGGTTTAGCAACTAAAGAAAGACATCTGTCAGTACAGCTGGAGTAGGTAGGGAACAAGATCATTCCAAGCCCACTTCCTGACAAAGTGAAAGTGCCTGATGTCTTGAAAGAATAACCTAAAGAGTTGTGGTCACTACACATTGTTAGGTGACCCTTGGAATTCATATGCAAAGGGAGCTGACTAGCCTCACTGTAATCTGACTGCAGTTTGAAGTCTGGAACGTGGAGGTGGCTTGTATAAATTCTAGATGGAAAGAAAAGACATGTTTTCCAGATTTCTCAGGGATCTGAAAACCACCCTTTCCTATTAGTAGCCAGCTTTGGTGTGATAGCATGATACATTGCATGTGTTTACCGCTTACATTTCCCCAGCTGGGTGATATTATGCACTTTCAATTAGGTTTGGGAGAGGAAGGGAAATCATGGCATTTTTATGCAGACTGTAAAGTGTAGCTTCACAAGACTGATTACCTTTCAGAGCCTTTCCAATAACCAAGTGAGAAGGAAGGAGCAATTTTTAATCCTTACTGTCAAGCTGCCCGGTTGATGATATTAAAGAAAGATGGTCAAGTTTTTCTTTGGGACAAAATGAAAATATAAATTCCTATGACTGTGTGATATAGCCATAATAACTAAACTGCTAATTCCAAGGATTGATTAGGACTTGGCCTTTTTCTCCCTAGCCTTTATATAAGGTTGGATTTTATCGTGTAAATAATAGCACCACGCATGAGTCTATTCTGGCATAAAGCATAGTCAATCTTCCTTTCCCTAAATCAGATAGGTCTTCATAGCAGTCTCCTTTGCATAGATATGTCCCTAGAATCCAAACAGAGGGACTTGGGCCCTCCCAAGGTAATATTTCCCAATATTAATTCCACAGAAAAAAGCAAAGTACTCTATGAAAAGTTCTGAAGTCAAGCATATATGAAGAATTTGTACTAAACAACAGAAACAGTTTCTCTTATTGTGTCTTTCTTATACCCAGTATACTAATTTGCATTTGATAGTCTAAAAAAGTCATACAATTCATCACATGCCTAGTTTTTGTCTTTTAAAGCTTATTTTCCCTAAATGGGTCTTATAATTACTCTTTAAAACTATATAAGGCAAGCTGTTCTATGCTAATTTTCACAGGTAGATGTGAGCATAAAAAAAATTCCTGAAGATAACCTTAAGTCCAGGAACTATAAAATGACCATCAATAAAAAATAAGTTATATCTGTGTGCGTAGTGGGTTTTTACTTTTGGCATCAACACCATATCCACCCCCTACTGTGTGAATAAATGATCTAAGGCTGCTTTCAGTGGAGTTTTAGGCTGTTGTCATATTTTTGGACAGCTGATCAAAGAGTGACTCTTTATAACAAGAATTATCTTTCATTCTGCTCTTCAATTATTTTTAAAGTCTGCTCTGTCCCTTGTTCTTAAAATTGTAAAGCTGAAAATTTGTGTCTTGGCACCTGGTAAGCATTTGATAGTTAGCCTTTATAGTTGTTAATATTATTACCACTAGGAACACCTTTATTAATAAAATTCTGTGTCCAATGAATTTAGGAAGAGTTCTTTTGGCATTACCCCAACAGTGACCAGGCAGTGGTAAGTTCTAAACCTACTTTACTTACAATGAAAGGAACCA
Organism: Ctenomys sociabilis; assembly: GCA_004027165.1. Lineage (NCBI taxonomy): Eukaryota > Metazoa > Chordata > Mammalia > Rodentia > Ctenomyidae > Ctenomys > Ctenomys sociabilis. Next base: position 23,278 of record PVKA01011802.1, on the reverse strand, counting down.
TCATTTACCTGTCCATTTGTTCAGTCTTTCACTCATGCAGTAAGCATTTATTTAGTACCTTGTGTTTTCTGGTGACTTTCAAAAGCTCTGGGGAATCTAAGAAATGGTCATGAGATGGTCTTAGTGCAAGGGAAGTCATATTCTAGTGGAAAGGGGAACACCACATGTGAAAGTGGATAACTGCAATATAAGTAGAAGAAAACAAGCTTTTCTTTCCTGACTCTTTACAGGCTAGTCAGGAAAAGCCTCCAAAAGTAGATGATACTGGAGCCGGCTCTGGAAAGACTAGTAAGCATTGACAAGATGTGGTGGGAAAATTGTGAGATGGAACAGTGGGCATTGGGCTCCCAACTTAAATCATAGGTTTTGCAAAGAGACAAGTACAGTCCAGTTCTCCTGATGACTACTGCATGGTATTCCAAAACTACCCTTTCCAGGATGCCATATCTCATCTCTGTGCAGATAATTCAACAAGGGTCTGGACCACAGTTCAGTACTGAGTTCATCAGGAAACCAAGCCAGAGAGACAGGTACCTTCTCCCCATTATGAGGTGTGCAGTCTTTTGAAGGTTGCAGAGACTTACAAATGCACTGAGAATACAGTGTGAAGGGCCATTGCAGAGCTAGTACCAGCTAAGTGCTGGGACGAGTTGCTGGCTAACAGCAGGGCAGCATGGATGAAAGCTGAAGTGAGACAAAGCATGCTGTCAAGAGAAACCTGAAGTAGCTTTAATAAACAAATCCAAGTGGGTGACTAAGAGGGGTGACTGGGAAGAGAGATGAAGTGGGAGGGTCCGGGAGCTGAACAAAAGGCTCATGACAGAGCCTCAACCAGACACCAGGCTTGGAGATGGGTTTATCCCACCCAAAAGAACCAGGACCTAATTGAAGTGTGGAAGGGACACTGAGGGTCTCAGATGAGGCCGAGCCCTGGAATCTCCACACTACTCAATGGCCGCTTGTCCTTACCTGCTGCTTTGTGTTTAAAGGAAGGCTGTAACGATGGCCTTGCACACTGTGATCATTACATGCAATTTAACATCTTGCTTCTTTTTGGTTTTGGCCTTTGGCATCTTACATGGCACATACCCTATCTGTCCATGTCACTCTCTCTCACAAAGGAATACTTCCTAGGTGTGTGTCTGCAGCAGCTTCCTTTTAGAGACAGCTCCTCAGTCTTAACATCCTTGCTGCAAGAGAGTTGGCCCTACTCCTCCCATAATTCTTCTAAGGCAGAAAATGTGGTTTATAAAGAATTAATGTGTAAAGATAGTGGTTAAAAAACCAAACAAATAAAAAAAACCCAAATATTCCCTAACACCACCATGGCAGAGACACACGACTGGATTTTCACAGGTACTGCTGGGTGAAGTCCTTTTCCCTACACCTGACAATTATATAGGGTGATAATGTGGTGCACTCTCTGGCCACACCAACATGAGGGGCTCCTGTGGTATCGGGACATAAAAGTAGTGTGTTGGATAAGAACAGCATATTACCAAATGGGAACTAGAAGGTGTGTGTATCACTTAATGCAATTGTGGTTTTCCATTAATTTTTGTGATGGTTTAGCATCCTTTCCTAAATTACCAAATGTTGGGTCACACATCCTGCTAATGAAAAAGCTTTCAGCTCTTGGGGTTTAGTTCAGTGGAGCAGTGCTAGCCTGGCAAAGGTGAGATCCTAAGTTTGATTCCTGGTACACCCGCCAAAAAAATGCTTAAAATATGTGTATTTATTTTTCAATAATGTTTACTTACCTTAAATATATATGAAATACAGAAATTAATAAAAGAATGAGAATTATAAAAATCACAACATGAACAATGCTTACAGTATTCCCCCCACACTGATAGGATGCACACAGCTTGCTCTGGAGACTACTGGCCTCAATGCCAAGTTCCACGGGGGTGGCCACCTCATCTGCTTTGGCTCACCATCATCACTCCTAAGGTGATGATATTTGTATTTTTGAGTCATCTAAAGGAATGTTTTGATGAATTTTAGATGTTTGATGGAACTTCCCATGGTGTGGTCAAGCCTTATGTGCCACTCAAGGGAAACAAATTCTGCACAGGATTCCCTGGGAGATGAAACACAACCCATGACAGTATACTCCCAGTGACAAGAAATCATGAAGTTCCTTTTCTGTTCTGAGATCACTATAAATGATATAGAAATGCCCCCCTTGTATCTGCTGGAATGCTATCTCTGTACAGTACTTACTGGGGATCCTGGAGCAACCCCATCCTGACACAGAAGGCAAAGTTGCATCACCAGCCAGTGGCCCTCTGCCTGCATTTTGAGCAATTATTTATGAGACTAACATCCATTGCCACTCTGTGTGTTCAGAGCTGGCCTTAACAAAGATGCAGAAAGCTTTGCTGTGTAGGAATTTCTTCCGTATAATCTGCCTCAGTTTTAGCCCTCTTGGTAGCCATTTTCTGAGTGTAGATGTGTCTATTGAATTTCAGGCTAAGTTAAACACACTATGCATAAGTGAATGCTGAACTTCAAATATGGTCAGGAGATAAGGATTTTTGTCTGATTTTAATTTTCTATACTTATTAATATCACCTAAACTTTTACAGCAGTTGTTGCTATTAGTTTATATGTATTTGTCAACTAAAATTTATTGTTTTCCACTTGTTACCATGCCAGATTCCCCAAAATGTTCTATTAAATCCCATACTTGTGCAATGAACTTTTTAAACATAGAATATTCTCTTTATCTAAGTTAAATATTTACTTGTTAGATTTAGGCTATTTTGCCCAATAAGGATTTTTTTTGAAGTATTGATTCTTGCCCTCCCATATTACAGTATTAGCTATTCTTACTAGGTTATGTCATTCACATATTTAATCACTGTGCTCATTTATGTCATTGATAAGATCATTGATCAATGTCAAATGAAATCCCTGTAACTCATTACTTGAGACCTCCATTAATCAGCACTCTTGGTATCCTCACTTTACTGTTAATGCAGTCTACTGTTATCTTGGCGGCATTCTCCAGTTCATTTCTGGACACCATAGAGGTCTATCAGATGTCTTCCTGGTGCTGCAGCACTGCATGTTTGGGAGAACCCCTTGACTTGCCATCATGTAACCATGATAAAAAAGTGAACTACATACTATTAGGGAATCAGAGAGAACCTTATTCATTTCTAGTTATTCATAAATGATCTGTCTGTTTTGACTTTATCATACAAAATAGTTTTCTCTATGCTCCTGTATAATATTAAATTCTTAATATCTTTATCAAATACTTATTGACCAATATTGGCATCTGTGAAATTAAAGTGGCAAATAGTACACAAAACTCTACTTAAGTGACCTGGACTCCCCAGTATATATTCACTAGCATTTGTGGGAAACAGCTACTGAGAATCTATTGCATATTATAGGTCATACAAATAAGTCTAGAAATAGTCCTGACCTTTAAGGAACTCAGCCTAGTGGCTGAAACTATTTCATGAACAAATAACCACAGCATAATTTGTTCAATCAAAATAGAGGAATATAATAAACATATAATAAACAGGAGTCATGAAATTGTGAATTAATATAATTTTGGAAACATGTTGTTATATGAGACTGAGCGCTACCTACTGCGCTAACGAGGCCCCTTACATGTTGTTATATGTTAGTCTTTCCAAGCTGTTGATTTATGACTATTAATTTATTCTTAATAATTTGTTAGCATTATTTTTAAGCCCTAATATCCACACTACAAGTTTATAGTGTAGGTCCTATGTATTGTTTGTGGCTCAAATGAAATTAGCCACTGCCTGGCTCAATAAACACTACCTAAAACTCTTTAAGAAGGCTTTTAGATTTTGTATTGGGAGATTTTATTATTGTCTCTCTACTAAGGTTATGGAACTATAACCCCTAAAGTCATATATTTGTGAACCTGTTATATTCCATCTGTTCCATGCTTATGTGGAGAATGGTTCATTCCTATCTCTAGCCCCAACTCCTACTAGTACATTGCAGTCATCACAAACAAAAAGTAGAAATGGAAGAGTAAGTAAGCAGACAAAACTAAAGTCAAATCAGATGTTATCATCTGTACAAGTCAAGGATGCAACACTGAGCTGTGTGTTAAAAACCATAATTCCAATCTAAGACCATAACTTAGATGTCCCTGTGCTAGTCACCAAAACTAAGATTATCTTTCTACCACATTATTTAAATGTTTGTTTAATTGGGAGTTGGCCTCACAGTTTTCTACAGAATGGGATCCCCAGTTTCTCTGCACCCAAGATTTCTCAATAACACCATGTGGCAAATCAAATCTTATGTGGCTATAAACAAGTGAAAACTCAGGTGATGTAGTTATTACTCCTATTGTTGAATTCGAGTAGACTTGGCTCCCTCCATAGGTAGCCTCTTTTCATCTTTCTTGCCTTCACACTCTTATTGGGTTGTAATTCAAAATGGTTTTCACAGCTCTAGATTTTATGCCCACTGACCAGAGAGAAAGAAGTCCCAGGGGGCAAATGGCCAATGGAACATTCTAGTCAGGTTCATCCCTTTGAAAAGATTTCCCAGAAAACCCCAACATCTTCTCATTGGCAAAAACTGTACAGGAAGATGTTGACGACTAGCATACCGTCTTGATAAGTACTTGGGGTCAGGATGGATTGTCTTGGAAATAGATGGTCTCTGAGTATCAATAAAGTCAAGGACTAAAGAGTTGCAGGGAGCCTTTGGAACTCGCTGTGTGCCGTCCACACACCTATTACTTCCAGATGACTTCTCTTCTTTTTTTTTCACTTCCTTTTAATAACACAGAAGTTATAGATTAATGGTACAGAGCCATTTTGGTCAAATATAGTCTTACAAATACCTTCTGGGAGGCTATCTTCATTATGTAGACTCTCTTTTATAGCTCAGATAGAATATTTCATCTGAATAACGTCTAGTATCGCTTAACAAAGGTACCTGGTGTATACTCATTCTTAATTTTCATGATCACAGGAACAATTTGGTTTGGGGAAATTCTAAGAGCAGTGGTGGACGTAAAAGAAAACTTGTTAACAATAAGGTCTCTAACCAGGTGCAGCTTGATCTGAGCATGTCTTGTGCTGTTTTGGCAGTGTGGAGTAATGGATGTCTCCTCATCACAAATAATATTAGTTCCACTAAGCAAAGTTTTGTCATGTGCAGCTCATTCTTCTGTTGTAGTTTGTCAATAGTCTTCCTCAATTAATTTTATTTTAGTTTAATAACATTTTATCTTTTACTTCAATTTGCACTATAAGTACAATAAATTTCTTAGAGATCTATTTTTATTTCCTATAACAGAGCCAAAGTGATCTCATTTTTCAGTTTGAGTATCCCAGTGATAAATGCTATTTCCATAGAGATTTAACTCATCAGTTGAACAAAGCAATCAGATTTTTTTTTGTAGAGCATATTACCATCCATTTTAAGTGACTTCTAACCAATAATGAGCAGTATCTTAATAAAAGAATCTCTATGACCAGATAAGTGCTAGTAGTAACGGATATACCATTAACTCCACTCTCCTCCACCCCCTCTCTTTTTAAAACCTGATGTTCTCATTATTTTTTCCATGTTCTGAGAGCACTACTCTTGGGACTGTGCTTAGTTATCTCAGACTAATTTGTCAGTTTCCAGGGGTGACAAATGTAGGCAGCCTTGTCCTTTAGTATGCAGGAACCAGACAAGGACAGTTGATGCTCAGTGACCATCTATATGCAAGAACACCCTCCATCATAACCGCTGATACTGAGTGGGTGTGTCAAAGGAATTCTTGCCAAGGGGTTACCCTGATCTCTTAAAGCTTTAAGTCATTTAAATATTGACTTGAAGTTTAAAAACTGACTTGAATCTTGGAATATATACCTCTTATTCTGTTTAGAGGGGTTGTATGAAGTATGCTCAGTTATTACATAAAATAACAGCACAGAACAGAGTAAGAGCTCTTTGCTTCATATGCAATTGATAACCTGGAGTGGATGGTGATGTGCTGTCGAGGAGAAGCCAGAGATGTGAGGGGAGCAGACAGGTGAGGTCCTGGGCTGCCAGAGGAACCTTCTGATTCCCTCAAGAACAAGCAGAAATAAATCAAGTGGGTAGAAGAATATGCACAAAGTGCCACAGAGAAATCATGGCACATTGAGATAATGGCTGATGCCAGAAGCTCTGCATTGTGTGAACAGGGGCAGCAGAGCAAGAGGAGGTCACTGCCATGTTGGTCAGAACCAAATATTCCAAGACAAAGCAGTAAGACTAGCTCATGGGTCATAGGGAGCCCACGCAGAGAGGCAAGACATTCCAATTTATGCTTTAGAAAGATGACAGATTCTGTGGGATAGGATGCCAGGTTTACAGTTAAGGACCTGGAGACTGGTGACACAAGTTAGGAAAACCAACTTTTAGAGTTAACCCAGATTTCACTCTAAAACCTGTGCATAAGCTTTCAGCTCTACTAGGATTTTTCAGACTATAGGTCAGTGATGGAGAGTCTGTGGTACATGTGTTATTTGTTTTTCCTTTAAGACAAAAGATTTTCATGTATCAGTTGTTTTTTCTAAACTAAAATATCAGTGTTTGGGTTTAATTGTAGTGTTGACATTTCACAAAAATAAGTGGTTTTGGGAGTGCAATTTGGGTACTCATTTCTAAAAATGATTTGCCATCACTGTTATAGGTCATAACCCATTAATGCATCTTACCACCAATGCTATGCACTCAATGGGCATTTTTAAACAAAATAGGATGGAAAATAATAGAAAATATCTCTTTATAGATTCTAATACCTGTAAGAATTATTTCATACTTTTGTTACAGCTATAAATAAATAAAGTGTGTATACATATGTGTACACGGGTATATACCTGAGTCCTAGAACATGATATACTTCTCACTGTGAATTGCAATAAAAAGTTGGAAACCACTAAGCATGTGCAAAGAATATGTATGCTCCTTTTACTTGCCAGACATCTTGCCCTTACTCATTTATTCTTTAAATTATTAGATGCCTATTATATATTAAGCACCCTATTCCACACTCTGGGGATACAAAAATATATCAGAAACCTTGGGCTTTGACCTCCTTCTCTGTAGCAGTGCAAGATTTGTGTTGATCTACCGTAGTACTCTAGACCTCTTGTGGCCTGTGGTTTGCATTAATCTGTTAGGCTAAACCACACACCTTTTCCTTACACAATCTTTACCAACATTAAAGACAGATTCCAAAGTGCCCTCTTTACAATTTCTTCATTTAATGCAATGAGTAATCAAGAATAAGGCATAGTTAGGTCAATTGCTTTCCTGTATTTATCTTTCCAAACAATAAATAATCAGCAGGATGACAAAGGGCAGTAAAAGATGGTTTTAATGTTAGCACTCATAAATATCCAACATTTTAAAAAGATGTTTTAATATTTATATGTGGTGAGATACATTTTCCTCTGGAGGGATAACTGAGGATTGATAAACACCAAACCAGAAATAGAATTGAAGAGCCACTACTCTTCCCTGTAGACTTTAAAGCAAGCCTGAGCAAGCATTCCAGATTCCCTCAAATATGTCCAATCCACAGCCTCTCAATTTCCTGTTTTTCCAAGACTTCTGCGTACAGCTAAGAGGGGTAACACTTATCAACACAGGTGCAGTGGGATTCCTAAGTCAAGTGTAGTAGGAGACTTTGCCTGAGTCATGCACAACACTAGCACAAAGCCCGGTGGAACATCCATATACCTCTCCAACTACTGGGCTCCTCATGAAAAACCAGGCCTTGAGAACACTGGTGAGGTCACACGCATTCACCACCAGGAGCAGGAAACATACTTGTCTCTAATGTCAATTAAAAGGCAAGGAGAGCCCACAGCCAAAATAACTCTTAAAGCCCATTAAACCATGCTTTAAGCATATGTAGATAATACTCATATTAATTATTATTTACATCAACATTTAAGATCCAGGAAGTAGGCCATAGAGAAATAAGAAAAGAAGATCTGCACCTGAGAGAGAACTTAATAGCTGGAGCTCTGATTCTGAAACCAACACTTCTCATTTTGAGTCTTGGATCTGCTGCTCACTGTAGTTGTGGGGCTTTGAACAAATTATATAGCACTTTTCTGGCTTAGTTTCCATGTCTCTAAAATGAGCACAATCACTGTCCCTATATCAGAGTGTTGTTACAAGGATTTACTTGAGTTTCCATACATAAACAGCAAAAAGTTTCTGACACTGTCAAAGGTTAAGCTAGTATTATAGTGCTACTATCTGGACACTCACACCATTCTGCCATTCAGTTTGCCATGGATGCCCTAGGAGTGAATTGGATGTGGGTAGAGAAGTCTCTTCTGTTATCTGATCTTCTCAAGTTACTATATCTTGCATAAATATAGCATAAAATCAGAACCAGGTATATGAACTGGTATAATGTGTCTGTATATGTCTGTGTTGTTTTATCACACTACAGGTCTGTGTAGCCATTCTTCAGTCAAGACACAGAGTTTCCATACTCTCTCCAGGACCACAGTATAGACACATGCCCTTCCCCATCCCTTACTCTCAGAAACAACTAACCTGTTTTCTATTGCTAGAATTCCATCATTTCCACAATGCTACACAAATAGAATCACATACTTGAGATGTACATGACCTGAAACTGGGTCTTTACACACAGTACGATGCCCTTGAAATGAGGCTGTTGTAAATAACCACATATAGGTTTTTATATGAACATAAGGTTTATGTCTTCCACAGTTTGCTAGATGGCTTTTATTTCCTTTTCTTGCCAGGCTAGAATTTCTAGCACTACAAATTGCAACAGGAAAAGTAAAAATGTTTGCCTTTTTCCTGGTCTTAGGAGAAAGTATTATCTTTCACCATTGAGGCTAATGTTGGCTGCACACTTTTATAGATGACTTTTAGTTGAGGAAAGTCTTAATTCTTAATTTTCTGAGTTATCATAAACTGATATTAAGTTTTATTAATTATATATACTACTTCAACTTATATGATCATGATTTTCTTATTTAGCTTATTAGTAAGTTGGATTACATTCATTGCTCCTCAAACATTGAAACAGTCTTGTATCCCTAGAATAAAGCCAACTTGTTTGTGCTGTACACTTATTTTTTATATATTATTTAATTCTATTTTCTAATATTTTGGTAATATTTTTGCATCTATATTCATCAGGACTATTTATCTTTAGTTTTATTATTTTATAATGTTCTCAATTTTGGTACCAAAATAATATTGGTTTCAGTGAACTGATACAGATATATCACCTGTATTTTAATTAATATCTGCTTAGTATAGCTTTATCATCTTTTACTTTGAATCTTTCTACAACTTTTTACTTAAAATTTACCTCTATGAGCATACAGTGAAGTTTTATTTTCACACCAATTATTTGTATTTTAGTTCTAGAAATTTTTATGTTTACTTTTTTTCCCCAAAGGAGCTTTTTTTGGTCTTATTTTTACTATTTTCTTTTTTGGAACCGAGAATCGAACTCTGGACCTCGCGCTTGCTAGGCAGGCGCTGTGCCACTGAGCTACATCCCCGGCCCTATGTTTACTTTTAATGAAACTACAGATATAATTTGTTCTAAATTTATTATCATGCTCACTATTTTCCATTGATCCTGTTTATTTTTTTCCCTTCTTTTAAAAATAATCATATTATGTAATTTGATTTTTATATTAAATTTGTCTACATTCTCTTAGTGCTTTAACATTCAAGGGATAAAATATTCTTGATATGTTGTAGTCAGGGTAAATTTTTCCTTTAACAATTTCCTGGACAATTCATGGAACTGAAATTAACCTTTTGAATCTCTTAGGATGTGTTTTTTTGTATTTTAAACCTAAAAATATTTGTAATCAGGCCTGCGAGATAGCTCAGCAGGACTACACACCTTTTTGACAAGCACAAAGACCAGGGCTCAATCCCCAGTCCTGAATGCCATGCTGGCCCCACCCCCAGAGGCTAAAAACAGGAGGGTCACTAGGAGTCAAAGTTGTGTAGTGAGACCCTGTACCAAATACGTAAGATGAAAAAAAATGTGATCATAAATATGCTGTCGTTACTGCTAAATGGTAAATATTCACATATTTTAACATTGATATTTCTATTTTTTCCCCAAATATATTTTTAATGTGTAATAGTTTTTCTTTTTTTTTTTCTGAATATCTTACTGTAACATTCCTTATAACATAGAAAATTATTTCAATCTTCATTTGTTTTAAAATACTCTTAATTCATCTGTATTTTTAAAAATCGATTCTCTGGGTATATAATTATCAGTCTTTTCCCTTTTTGTCTGAGTTACTTTCTCATTGGTGACACAAAATACTTGATACCCATAGGATAGGAGCCTAGCACTGTTCTTATAACATTTTAGGGATGTCATTTCATTGATTTTTAGTTTTCAAACTTTTAATCAAAGCCTGTGTTACTGTTATATCTTTGAAATTAATGCATCTGACCTTGTGTGTGTGTGTGTGTGTATGTGTGTGTGTGTTTTGTTTAAACCTGATTAGAACTTCTAGAGCTTCTTAAATCTGTGGTTTAATGTCCTCTGTTAACTTTGAGAAATTGAAAATAATGTCTTCAAATTCATTCTCATGTTCTCTCACACGCTTCCTCACACTTTTCTGGAAATCAGAATCTAATGAAACAAAAACATTACACCTTGCTCTCTTTTCTATGATTTCATTTTTTTCTTCATCCTTTAGTCTGTTTTATAAGTATCTACCTCTTGCTTACTAATTTTGCTTTTTGTGGCAGCCAATCTTTTATTAAACTGATCTGTTAAGCTGCTAACTATAGTTATTGTAATTTCTAGTGTTAGACGTTTGCTTATTTTACTCAGATATACTATTTGTTCAATAGAATAAGCTGTCTTATCTTTTTACTTGACTACATTAAACTATAGTTATTTAAACCATGTATAACAATGTTGATATATGAATCAACCACTAGCATTGTTTGATTTTTTTTTTTACTTAGTTTTTAGTCCCTTTGCCTTATCTCTTGGCATGAATGATAATTTTGATCAAACGCTAGAATAGTCCTTGAAAAGATGTAGAAATAACCTGAAATCAATATTATCTTTTACCACAGGAGATTTGTTTTTGCATTTTGTCAGGCAGTTGGAGTTGAGGTATATCATCTTAATCCATTGTTGGATCAGAATCACTAGAAACTGGGTTTCAGCTGTTGTGAGAGATAGTATTATTCCTAGTGTGTATCCTTTCTGGGATTCTAACTGGAAATACAGGTTCTTTCCTTAGCAGGTCCTAAACTCTAATTTCCATATTCCCAGCTCCACAAGAATATCAGGATCTTTGTCCAGATTCCAAGTCTCAGACACTACAGTAAGCTTATTTTCTTAGTATTTGAATCTGTGCCACTTAGGAATTAATAAATGGCTTAGAAGAAAAGCACCACAGACTATTAGGCTCAATTCAATGTGCTTCCTACCCACTCTTCAGAATGTGTCTTGGCCTCTCAAGACATGGCTGCCTTGGGAATTCTCCAAAGCTGTTTTGTTCTTTGTGAGCCTTTTTTGAGATTTTCCAATATTTCTGGTTACTCTCATTGGAGAAAGAATGCATTCAGCTGTTTTTCTACTACCAAAAATGAAAATGCACCCTGCTTTTTAAATGTTAAATGTTTGTAACACAGAATGTTCTTAACAAATTTGTTATTGAAGGGATTAAAAAAAAATTAATATATATGAAAGGAACATGTATAGTTGCTAGGACATAGGAGCTTTGCATATACGATTTTACATTTCAGCTTAAGTATAAACTGGCTTTGGAAAATGTGTGAGTGAGACTACTCCCAAGCATTCGCTATTTTCTGGGTTATTCTGGTGGAGCACTGATGGCAGCAGTCACACTCTTGAGCATTGTTCTCATAGACCTAAGTCAGCCACCTCCTCCCTCCGCACTCACGCAGTTAGCCTTCTGGCACCGCACGTCACAGGGACCCTGCTTAGCAAGAGGAAGGGTGGGCCCAGTTCCTGCTCTCCTAGCCCGTGTCTTGGCGTTCTCCCGCAAGGATGACGATCCGGTCGTGCTCAGTCTCAACCCTTTCTATTTCTGTCCACTCCCCGTGTTTTCTGCCACCACTTGCAGTCACTGCAGCTTCATTTTACTCTGTTTTTCTGGCAGTGAGGCCAGTGTTGGTGAAAGGTGGCAAAGATCACGGTACTGACTTAACCAGATACTGATGTGAATAGAAACGGAGAAAGAATAAGAAAGAGGAACAGACCTAGACCTGAGGGACAGAAGTGAGGACATAACAATACAAAATCACTGGCATGTGCTTGATTCCAGTTTAGAATCTGGAAACTTTTTATGAGTCTGTGTGATTTCCAAGTCTCAAAACTGATTCACTGGAAAGCATAAAAAATGTAAAGCAGTAGGCTTCAGTAGTAATTTTCAGATCATTTGAGTCTAAATGCAGCTTTGAGGATATGCAGTTCATAAATTTCCTTTCAGATTTTTTTTGTGACAGTATTTCTCCAAATTTATCTGATAAAAGATATCTAGAATCTGCCCATATATGTGTTTCAGAATACAGAAACAGTCCTTATTAAAATTGTAAAGAACAGAAATGTTGAAAATGATACCGATCATCATGATGGTGGCAGCGGACGATAGCAACTGCTGGATATTTACCGTGGGCCTGGTATTGAGACATTTTATGTGTGTTTCTTGGTCCACTGACCAGAGTCCAGCTATCTATTTATTGTCTTAATGCTATCATCTTTCTTGTGGTGTTCAATAACATAGAGTTTGAAGTGTAAATACCAACCCTGCCACCCCTGGTCCCTAGCCACATGCAGTCACATCCTTGAGCCTCTTCCCTTCTGGAGTGAAGGTGAAACTTTTCCCACAGGATTCTTCGAGGTCTGCATGAGTTAATGCGTGCAGCACAGCAGCTGGCTCACGTTGGGTGTCCTCCAAATTTCACTTTCCCCTCACTTTTCTACTACTATTGGTAGTCAGGTGGAGAAGGTAGATAGCAGAAATATCTAAAACTACAAGAATGAGATGATTACCGCTGATGATGTATTGTATATCAGCTTAGTTTTCAGGCCAGAACTCAGAAAACATCATGCTTTAGCACAAATTTGAATTCTATTAGATTTAATAAATCAATGAATCCTATGGACTCAACAAAAAAAAAATTTAGATTTAGAAACAGTCCTTAGTTTCATGAAACTCAAAATCTAAAGGAAATAAATATTAAATTGTTATAACTATTCCCTGAGTACTACCAAGGAGAAATCCAAACACTATGGCCATTTTTTTTGTATATTGTGTTTCACTGCATAAGCGATACTTCATTTGGGACTCAGGGAGTGAACAGTGGGCAGTTTGGTGATGAAAGGACAATAACAGCATTTCAGGGAGAAGAGCAGATGAGGGAATACCCAGTCACGGAAAAGGGCCTGGTGTGTGTAAAGAAGCAAAAGAAGTCCCCTTCCCAGCATAGGCAGAGCAAAGACCAGAACATAGGGATTCAAGGAGCTCATCTCCCTGCAATGTCTTTCTCTTCCATAGACCAGGAGGTACACCCTGGCATAAGCAGCAACACAGAGGGAGTCCCCGTTTTCTTCTACTCCATGACTCATAGTACACATTCACAAGTCATCCATATCCACGCAAGTCTTTAAGCTAGCTTCTTCCCTGTTACTCTCAAGATTACAACATTCTTTATTAATCTGAAAAAATGTTCATCCCTATAGCTGAAGATCAACTTTTTGTGCCCTAAAATATCCATTCTCACATTTGTGTGTACACCAGGATCACCAGGAGAACTTGTTAAATACCAAATCCTTGGGTCCCTCTTCTAGGGCTTTTGATTCCTCAAGTTTGAGATGGGGCCCTTCAATTTGCATTTCTAAAAAGCTACCACTGGTCAGTATTTCTTTTTTTTTTTGGTACCAGATGTTGAACCTAAGACCTTGTGCTTCCAGGCTGATCTGAGTTTCATACTTGAATACTCACTGGTTTCACACATCATTTTACTTTCAAGATTTCCAGTTACAGCCTGAATACAAAGGGAAGGGTTCAGGAAGGGCCCAAAGGAGAAAATACAATAAATCAAAGCTGGACCTTGTGAGTAACTGCTACACTGACCCAAGAGAGCAAGGCTTTCTGTGGGTACGACTTACCTTACACATCCCCCCAGTGCTTAACACGTAGTAGGCATCACATACATGTTTGTGAAGTGCACACATCGGGGAAAAAGTGACAGAGTAGATATTGCTTAGTGATGTAAGAAATAGGTTTTATGTATTATCCTTTGGAAGCTTTCATGATGCCTTTCAGGCTAAAAGACCAAATCTAAGAGACTAAATTATTGTCATTCTCTTGGAATCCAGCCCCAGAAATTGCAGAGTCAAGATAATAGTTTCATTTTAAGTACTTACTTGGATTAAAAGCTGAAATGCTAACAAGATTACAAAATGCCAAGTTTGCTGAGTTTCAAATTGTTTATGCTTATGTTTGGTTCAGAGTTCTTTCATCAATCAGTACATTTCTGTTTCTAATTACAGTCTTAATTTTTTGTCACCTGCACATACATTCTCAGTAATGACTCAGTAATTGGCACAGGTATAATATACCCGAAATGAGGCTCCTAACCATTGGTACCTACACCAAGGTCTAATGAACTCAGAGGTACTGCACCTCCATGCGTATTATGATTCAGAAAAGTCTGCTATTTTCCTCCCCCATTTTCACTCCCACAATGTTGCAAAACATTTCTAATAAGCAACATTGCTCATTCCAGTATAGAGTTTGAGTAGATGATGCAACATAATTTTCATTTGTAATACTTTATGTTTATACTTGGAATCACTGAAATTGGATAAAAGAAAAAGAAACATGTTCAGGATTACTGTGGTTCTCCAAAATATAGTACATGCAATCTGACTTATATTGCTACCACCAATCAAAGCACAGACTCATCATCCAAGGAGTTTGGATTTGATAATGATGTAAGCCGTCCATCAAACCTCAGATGTGACCCACACAGTGGATCGCAGGCAGAAACCTTCAACAAATTATCATGAGCTCACCTGAAGGATCTGAGCCCAGTCTTTATCTTGGGCCTTGAACCAATCTGACACCTGTAAAACTGCAAGCGACTTCTCTGTAAGATTTAAGCAGAGTCCTAGCCAGGAAAAAAAAATAATAAAAAAGTCATTTGAGCATCAGCTGACACCTTTGGCCTAGATGTCCTTTTCCCAACCCCTTACTGAGCTTGAATGGATTCAGATAGTTGGGGTCAAAATGATCTTGTTTCTCAGGGCCCAGTACTAATGACTACCTTGGTCTTCACATTATTTATTTTCCATTAAACAGAAAACTTGGAGACTCTGAGCCATGTATGTATTATCACAAGCATGCATCAAGTCAGGGAGCTGAGCTGGCAGGGGGAACACTCTACATGTGTCACGCCACTGGGCATCCAGGAGGACTGTGGCTGGGCCAGGCACTGTGCTTCCTCTCCAAAAATCCACAGAAGAATGATGTTAGTGTGAATATGAATTCTTTTTTTTTTTTTTTTAGAAAAGCTCATGTAATTTTAAATGCTAATATGCATATGGTTAATTAAGAAGCCAAAATAGGCTATAAGCTTGGTGAGCTCTAAGAACAGGGAGTGTGAGATCATTACACTTCTGCTCATGGTTAGCTATTTGTGAACCAGCTGATAATGTGCAAAATTAAGATTTCGTAAGTGGCATTCTAAATGAATGGTTAATGGCTGAAGATTAATTAAACAGTCAGAGTTGCTGAAGAAAAGCTGTTAGAAATTATGTTTATAGGCCAGTCACTTGCATGCTGAAGCTGAAATCCTGATAGATTGTGACCTTTCTGTTTACTAAGAGCATTTTAACACAGTGACCCTCTCAAGGAAGGAAACCCTCCACACATCATAGATCTGTGGCAGTAGCTACAGGGACATTCCTTCAGAGCGAAAGCTTCCAAGCAGGAAAATGGACTAGAAAACTGCATTATTGAAAGAATCTTCACTAACGCCTTTATCCTAGGTAACCAGGCGTGCTTTCTTTCCCAGCTGCATGCCACATAGTTCTGAGTTAGAGTAGGGAGAACCCACAGGGTTCTGTTCTGTAATGCTGCAGATAAAACAAACAAAAAAAAAAATTGCTTTAGATTGTCTTCAACCTGTTGGGGGTATATCTTTAAGTCTTAAACTCCTGGTGGTGGGAACATGTGTTCTATGCATCTGACTCTGCTCTGCATTGGTTCCTGGGGAAAAGCTTTGCTTCTCTATCCAGGGCTATGCCTTGTTCATAGGAAATGCTGCAAAAAACATATTTTAAAAATTAACTTGTTGTAGATTATCTCAATAAATGAGCACATTAATGAATAGCTACTTTCTTGAAAGTTGATTATGAGAGTATCAAAGCCTTCTTTAAATGCCTATCTACCTACCCAGCAAACGGCCATCCTACCACAACTCTCCTGATCCAGAACCAGATGGAAGTACAGGGGCAGGCGTCAGTGCTAGGAGCCTCATAGTGTAGTGGAGGTGAAAGAGCATGCCAGTCCATGCGTCACACCCATGGCTGATGTAATTTAGGGCAGCCAGAGAGAAGGGTTTGAATATCAGGACAAAGATAGCAAGAAGTGTGTTTCTATAAATTGCAGGACAGTGGATCCTAGCTATTGAAAAATCATAAATATAGAAAAAATTATCTGTTTTAGTTCATTCAGTTCATCCCCTGCTTCCAGGCAAAAGACCAAATCATGCAGGCCAAACAATTGTGACTCTGAGTTTAAAGTTCCCTGGAGAGGGAGCCCCTGCAGCCTCCCTTGGTAGCCTGTTCAAGGTTTAATCACCCTCCTAATCAAGAAGTTAATCCTATTTCCTCTTCTCCAACCTTCTTTGGGTTCCTGGAACCTATAAAATGCCCATGAGACTCCTTGAAAGCCTTAAGAAGTTAATTAGTCAACACCGGGCTGCTCTGGTTCAGCACTGCCTTGTCACCATGACACTCTGGACCTGCGCAACAGTAGCAGTGTGATTTGGTTAGATCTCAGAGAAATCAGAAGTTTTCTTCCTGGTCTAAAGGGAAAAACAACTTCGGTGTGTTTTAGGAGTTGTTTTACTGTACATATTTGGTAAAATACAGCTGAAAGTTAATCGCATATCATGTAATTCTGAAATGAAATAGCAGTATTTTGATGAGAAATTAAATGATGAACTGACAATATAATTACAAACATCAAGTATCATTGAGACTTCAAATTGCTAAATGCTTTGCATTTATCATTAATAGCTCTGACGCCCTGGTCAGACAGCACCATTAGTCATTCCCCAGGTGCAGATGAGGAACCTGACTTGCAGAGAGGGTGGGGACTGGCCTAAGATCCTGGAGTGGGCCTGGCAAGCCTAGCAAGTGTCAACCCAGAGCCTCAACCTGGCATTACTCTGCTGTCTTGACTGTTGTATTCTTTTTAAAAAATTATTTTTCAGTCTGTGAAATTCTATTTCATTATCTGGATTCCTTTATCCCCATGTGTATGAAGTCCAAATCTAAAAACTTTCTCTGTGAAAAGTAATAGCACTCAGCTGGATAACAGCCCCCAGGTCAGCTCTTGCTGCAATTACAGGCGGCTGAGGGGCAAATACATTCTGCTTTCAGAAAGACAGTAGCTGTTCCCTGTAGAAACACTGATAATTCAAGCCTTTTGCAGTCTTGTAAAAACAGAATGATGCAAAAGGAAAGAAAAGAGATACTTCTGGAAGAAAACCTGCCCCTGTGAAGGAATAGGATAAAAACCTGTTTGCAGATGTCAGGCGCATCTGGGGAGCAGAGATGTCCAATAATCATAGCTAAAAGCTGCATTAATTGACCAGTGATGGGCTGAAAGCTGCCTCCAGCCAGGATCCCTGCCATGCTGGTGCTTTTTCATAAGCAGAGTGAGAAGCAGGAGGAGGCCAGCTTCCATGGGGCTCTTCCTACAGAAAGCAGGCAGCTGTGACAGGGAAGTTATTTCCGCAGAGGGAACGTGCAGCATTTCCCACTGATGCATTCAGATCACCTGGGGATTGTGTTAAAAAGCAGATTTTGATTCCAGGTCTGGGAAGGGGCCTGAGGTTCTACATTTCTAATAAGCTCCAGGTGACATTCACACTGCCGGCCCAGGGACCACACTGTGATTACCAAGGCTTGAGACAGGAATAAAGTAGCTTTTAATTGCTATTGACATTTACAAATCATGCAAGGTAAATATGCAGCAGATCTTCCAGTTTGAGCCATCGTTTCTTCATACTGGTGAGACAGGAACAGAGTAACTCTGTTCCTGGTTCAAACCAGATTATTCTTGGAGCTGCTGGCCCTGCTCCCCAAGACAGGGTGGCTTTATGTTTAGTTTCCTTGTCTTACAAACACTGCTGTTTACATCCTCTGACCTCCACTGCAGTAGAAAGTCTCTTGCACCTTTAGTAATATCTTCTGTCTCCACCACGGCACAGGTTTGAATTTCTTTCCTCAAGCTCTGCTACTGCCCTATAAAGAAAATTTTTACCAGTATGAATAAGTGACCTATTTTCCCCACCATGCCCTATTCAACTGACTCTTAGTGGCTGTTTAGTCCATCATTTGATTTAGTTCCAATTACATTAAAATGATGTGCTATGCCCTCATATTTGTGGCTTGCCATGGCTTTACATACTACCTTTACTTCTCCGATATGACATAGTAAAGGTAGTATGTAAAGCCATATGAATGTCATTCTCATTCATCTCTAGCCTAAACAAGCGCAAAAATCTGTAGACTGTACCCTTTGAAATTTTGTCTGAAAGCCAGTATCTTTGAACTGCTCAGCTTTAAAAAAAAAAAAAAAACAATAATATCACCAATAAAATTGACAGCAGTAGAACAGTTTGTAACTTGATAAAATGTGTGAAAAAAAAAAATTTGTCTGTGTGGCCTGGGTAGCAGATCAGTGTATGTATTAGTCGTTGCCACTGGATTGCACTAGGAGATGTTCTCAATGTGTGTAAGTTTCTTCTCTTTGTAGAAAACGTTCAAAATCTAGGACAGAACCATCTGGCTTGGCGGCCCAGCTGGGTCTTCCTGGTTCAGAGCAGCTCTCTCCAACTGAAGTACCATGTGAGCCCCACCTATAACTTAACATTTTTAATAGCTTCATTTAAAAATCTGAGTGAATTTTTAGCATACTTCTTTAACCCAATATGTGCAAAATATATTTTTAGGATGCATTCAAAACAATTGTAGCCTCATTTGGATTCCCCCTTTTGTACACTGAGTCTCCACAATCTGGCCTATGTTTGGCACCTGTAGCACAGTTCAGTTTCGACCAGCTACCCATCTGGTGCTTCGTGGTCACGTCTGGCCATTGTCTGCAACACTGGAAATGTTCCCAGTGGTGGCTGAATATTTCCAAATACTAGGTCCAGAGTTATAGGAAGCTTCTCTTTTTATGGTAGCTTTTTTAGCAGAAAGCCGTTCCTTAAGTGAGACTTCCCCTACCCAAGCACCATGGTCTTTCTCTCCTAAGCTTTACAGGCCAGGGGAAGGGGAAGATATATAGCTACTCATTCCTATTCCAGGGAACAAACCTGTCAGCCTCACCTTTATCTCATCTAAAGAATTGTTTCCTGCCTTAGGTATGCACCACTGTGTGGTGTGATCACATCCCAACAGGCTGGGTTAGATGAGGGCCAGGTCTGAGTGCATCTCGGATCTATTTTTGCTCTGGCTAGAAGGAAAACAAAGCCAGTGAGACAGAGGAATAAATCTGGTCTTTGCACTTGTGCAATGTGTAATACTTCTATGTTGCCATAGTTTAAATTAGAAGTGTCCCCCGAAGACTCCTGTATTGAGGGCTGGATTCTGATGCAGCAGTGCTCTACGCAGGCCCTAGAGAGAGAACTGTGTCACAAAGATGATGGCCTCGTCACTGACCACTGCATAGTCGGAAGGCTATTAAGGAGAAAGGCCCAGTGGGAGGAAAGAGAAGGAGGAGGCAATTCCCTGAAGGTGTAGCTGGCACCGGGCTCCTCCTCTCTGCATCTCTCCCTTTCTGCTCTTGTTTCCTGACTGCCCTAAGGTGAGCCACTTTTCTCTGCCCTGCCTGTCTGCTATGACGGTGCCACCTCACACAGGCCTAGCAGCCGAAAGGCCAGATGGCCATGGGCTGAAAGCTTGTGAGCTGTGAGCTAAAATATATCCTTGTTCTTTCACATCTTTTACCTCAGATTTTTTGTCACAGAGACAAAAATCTGACTCTCATGCATATGAAGGCTTAACTAGCTTGGGTATACACCTGACTAATTTTAGCATTATATGGCATAAGTCCCATTTAATGACAAACTTCTCCTTCCTCGCTGGGAGATTTTGCTCTTTAGCCAGTAGCCAATGGCATGGCCTTATTCAGAAATTTCTCTCCTCTTAGAGTGCTACTCTTATTCTCAGCAAATTGGTCATCTTCTCAATCTTTGGTATCTCTAGAAATTGATATAATGACAGACTAGGTCCTCAATTTATTAACTTCCATTTATGAACCAAGTCTTCCTCACATGCATCAGTGTTGGGGGGACCACTGCCGTCTGCCTAGTTGTGCAAGCCTGCAGGAGGAGCTCTTCCTGAAGTTCCACTCTCTCCCAGCCTGTGCCTGACCTCTCCCAAGAGCACTAGGGAATAGGGAACAGCGCATCTCATATCTGCACACTGTGCATCCCAGTAATTATCAGACAGATCTTTTTGGGGCCAACATTCCCTGAGTACATGTTTGCTTTCTTTCTATGGAACTGGGCCTTTACACTACACTACATCCCTAATCCTTTTTATAATTTTTATTTTGAGATAGTCTCATTCAGTCACTTTGTTACCCAGGATGGACTCAAATTTGTGATTTTCCTGCCTTGACCTCCCAAAGGGCTGGGATTAGAGGCCCTACTACACCTGGCTTGAGTGCTTCTTCTGAGCCATTGTGCTTTCCCAAATCTGGACCAGACTCACTTTGAGTGCTGCAGTGACTATAATGAGGCCATCATTTGCTTCTGTTGTGCAGTTCCTTTCAAGAAATGACCCTCAAAATATTCCTCTACTTGATTCTCTTCTTGCTGAGCACTTGCCATCCTCTCAGTTTTTTAAGCATCCCATTGTTGGCTGAATGAGTTAGGACCACTGTGTAATGGACCCCAGTGCCATTCTCCTACACCTGTGTTTTCTGGGTGAAACACGCTGTGTGACGCAGGCCTCAGCCCAGCATCTGACCCTGAGTGATCTGTGCAGACCTCTACCACAGAAGGGCCCTGAAGGTTTGGTGGTGTTACTTGCTTGTTTCCTCTGCCAGGCCTTGCTGCCAACACTATACTTCATTTCCAATCCTAGCACAGTCTTTAAGGCATTAGATACCACATAGATAAGTATTAAATCAATGAATGAATCCTTAGCCATATGACTTCAAGGTGACCCTACCTGCTGGTCACACTCATGGAGCTGCCTCCCAAACAGGAAGGCTTGTCTGGGCAGGTGACCGGTCAGTGTAACTCCACCCTGGTTGCTGCTTTCCTCTGATGTGCTTAGACTTTTGGTTTCAGCCATCATGTTGATTTCTCCTTGTTCTTAGCTCTCACTGCTGGGACAGTGGATCTCACTGCTGTTCTGCCAGGAAGCATTCCTGTCAGGTACTCCTAAATGAAAGCCTGGGCCAGAGCACAGCCTGCCACTGTTTCTCTACCTAGTGGTCTGCACTCTGCTTCAAATGCTTGCTGAGGGACACAGCTGGCCTTCATTATTCAGAAGCTAATTCAAGCCAGGCATGGTGGCGCATGCCTGTAGTCCCAGCACTCGGGAGGCTGAGGCAGGAGGATTGTTGTGAGTTTGAGACCAGCCAGAGCTACAAAGTGAGCTTAAGGCCAGCCTGAACTGCATAGTGAGACCCTGTCTCAAAAAGACAAAAAAAAAAAGAAGCTAACTCGCCCCAACATGGATGCCATATCAAGAGAAAAAGGCTCTGCTTGGCCATTAGCCTTTTGTGGATCTTTTGCCCCTACCTTGTTTTTATCACTGATTTCTCATGACAATCTCTAACCATCTCTACTGATACCTTCTGGGGAATTTTGTTTGAAATTAGTGTCAAATTTATTATTCTTTAGATTTTTATAGACTCTAAAGAAAGGATATGAGCACGGACATATCTTATAGTTTGTCAAAGGACAACTACAGGGATCAGTTGTCCCTTTTGATATCTGATATCTCATTCCTAGGCTGGAAAAACCACAATAAACTTTGTGTTAAAATATATTACTGGGCTGGGGAGATGGCTCAGTAGAATAAACACTTCCCTGGCAAGCACAAGGGCCTGAGTTCAATCTCCAGTTCCACCAAAAAAAAAAAAAAAAAAAAGAAAAAAAATCCTTTAAAAATGCATAGAAGCACTACTTCCTAACCCCCACCAACAATGGGCATACCTCTCATTATCAGTGATTTCTCAGTGATGCTACCTCTGCTTTGTGGTACTAAACTTTCAGCTCTTTCAGTACCTTTGAGTGATGTGTATTACCAGCTACTAAAATGCCTTTATGCATCCTGGATAGTCCTCTCCTCCTCTGCTCTCCTCACTTCACTTCTCCTACCCTACTCTCCATCCCTTTCCCTCCTCTTTCCCTTCCTCTCCATCCCTCCTCCCTCTTTCTCTCCAATGTCCTTTTCTTTTCTGTCTCTCCTGTCTTCCCTTGACAGAGATGTTAGGTGATTTACTAATGTATTCGTGCATCTTGTCTCATCTACAAAGACAGGAAGGTGGGACTAAATGATTTCAGCATTTCTTATAGCTCCCAAATTATATGGTTCCACAATTGTTTAATGGAAGCAAAATACAAGTTCCTGTTGCTTTGCCTTTTCTCTGGTGCTGTTGTGATGTCAAAGCATTCCCTCCCCCAGTGCCCAAGCTGGCTTGCTCCTCTTCAAAGTTATTTTAACAATTAAATAAAAACTAAATCTTTAATGTCATTGTCACTTGTCTTATAATTCTCTTAGTTCTCTCTATCCTCTGCTTAGCTTCACACCTCTTTGCTGACTTTCTTAATACCACAGTGCTCGTGGGCCCACTCCAGACTCCCTCTGCTCATCCTGTAGGACAGTTCAGCCCTAATCCCAGATTGCAGGAATTAGAACATTTGTCTTCAATCTCCCTAAATGCTTTCACTAGAAATTGCTTTAACCCATCCTTGGATACTAACAGCTTGGGTTATA